>JAEOAD010000025.1:12562500-12782500 GCA_036365145.1 Orientallactaga sibirica
ATCCATTAAAGCCATTTTCAGTGCAGTTTACCATCTAAATATTGTCAGTGGGCTCTTTTCTCCAAATTCTGATTTTTCAAAATTGTTTGGTCACTTTGAGATTTTTTTTTTTAAGCTCAAGATTTAAAAAGAAGAAAAAACTGAAGAGAAAGAAGGAAAAAGTTACAAGGATAGGAACTCCTAAAGTAAATCCATCTTCCTACTACTTTCAGGACATCCCATTCACTTAAAATAGTCAAACCGCTCTGAATTCTATTTTAAGGAAGTTTATAAAAATATATATATATAAAAGGCTACAACCAAACAACTAATGAAAAGAAATTCTTATATGATGCTGTATCCCATTACACATCACAAAACAGGAATCATGTCAAAGTAGTAAATACAAGTTACATATGGACTTTAGGACGCACCACGGACAATGATCATGACCAGGTAATCTTCCTCAGATTTGGCCAGTGCCTTGGCAGGGGAATCCAGGAACTGCTGGGAGAACTCACAAGGTGGGAAGGCATGAAGAACTCCGGTGTTTTCTTTGTCTTTGTTGCCTCCCACAGGGAGGCTGATCACCCCAGCTGCCTGCTTTTGCTTTAAATAGGACACAAGGTTCCTAAGTGGCCGCTGAGTAGAGGTGGCAGTGTCTGATGTGGCCGAGGAAGAGGAACGGCTGTCAGAATTTCCAGGTACAGCTAGAAGAATGGCATAACCATTGGGCCCTGCTACTTTGATGCGTCGAGTTACTTCATCCAACTTGGGCTGGTCCAAACGAAGACGCTGAGTGATCTTGAGCTGGGCCACTTTGCCTCCAGTTGAACCCTCCACAAGAAGACTGCTAGCAACTTGGAGGTCACCCTGCAACAGATGCATGTTGGAAGGAAAGTTGCTGTTCTTCAGTAGAAGCATGCCCTGCCAGGCCAAACAGAGTTTGGGAGAGGCTGCTGCAGCAGGAGCTGTCCCCCCATCCTGTTTCTGGGAAGGGGACTTCAGCTTTGATGAAGCAGTGCTGGCACTGGATGCATTTCCATCAGACCGGTCCTCTTTTTTCAGAGGGCTTTTTCCCTCAGTGGAAGCAGTTGTGCGATGCTTCCTATCCCGTTCAACTGATGCAGAGTTCTTACGGTCTCGCTTGTCACCTTGGCTCTTTTCCAAACTGCCTCTCCTGTCTCTGATTGGAGAGGGCCTTTCCAAGAGAAGACGGGAAGATCGATCATTGTCGCTATTGTAACGATCTCTGCTACTGCTCAGTTCTGGACTGCGATCTGGAGAAGGAGCACAGTGACGTTTTCGTGGCCTGTCACTTTCAGGAGACCTATCCAGATGCCGTCCTCCACTGTCCTCAGGCAGCCGGCGCTTCCTAGGCTGGTCTCTGCTACTGGGCATATCTCGATCACCTCTGTCCCGGTCCAAGGACCAGCCATCTCGCCTTCGATCCAAGCTATCCAAAGGCTCATAAGCAGTCACAGCACTAGATGCAGCCCTAGTACTGCGTTCCCGAACTGGTGGTGGGGGTGGCACCCAATCAGAGTCAGGATAAAGGTCTCTATCACGATCTCTGTACAATAAGGGTGGTGTCCTATCCCGAGCACCCCTCAAAGGGTCAGGTGCCCGATGTCCAAAAGCATCTGTCACCAGTTCATAATGAGTCAAAGGCAGAGGCTGCAGATACTGCTGCTGGTAACGATGTTCTGTGTCTGCAAAGTCTACTCTAAGGCGACGATCTGGGCCACCAAGTGGGAATCCCCGCATATGGGTCCAGGCAGCATGTGCTGCATCTAGGCTTTCATACTGGATATATGCCCAACTATCACCTTTTCGGTAGTCTATGGTGCGTATGGTGCCAAATCGGTCAAATTCTCGTGCCAGTGCTGCAAGAGGCACCCAAGGTCCCAAGCCACCCACCCAGAGGCGGGTAGTGGGTGTAGCTTTACCATAACCAATTTTGATAGGATTCCGAATTATAATTTTGCCAGACATTGCAAGTTTGGCCCGGTGAGACATGTCTAGATTCTCAAATTTGAGAAAGCCATAGGTACTGGTCTGGCCACGAGAAGGCCTCTTGATGTCTACCTCTGTGATGACTCCAAAGCGATCAAAAGCCCTTCTCAGATCATTCTCAGTCACAGTGATGTCTAGGTTACCCAAGAAAAGTGTTCGGTTAGCACGCTGATCATCCTCGGGTGATATCTCATCCACTTCTCGGAAAGGGGCGGCACCTGCTCCGGCACCCACCCTTGGCTCAAGACTATAGGCTGGGCGCACTCTCTCATAGAAAGGGTAGTCTCGTTCTCTCTCCAGCTCCCGGGGCAAGGGTGGCGGGGGTGGAGGAGGCAGGCGGCCAAGAGCCAGCTGCTGCAACCGGTAGTCTCGGTATCCCAACGCAGCGCCACCGGGAGAGAGTGATCTCTGTCCTCCACCCCCTCCTCCTCCAGGGGCGTGTCGGTGGCCACCCACCGAGGACCCGACCACGCTGGCGGACGGAGGGTAGGCATCTTTGTCTAGCGGGGAGCGGCTGCGGCGCCGGCTCACGTACACGGCTTCGATCTTCAGAGGCCGGTCGTAGAGCACCAGGCGGCCTCGGGCATGCTTGGCCGCCCGCGCGTCCTCTGGCCGCCGGAAGTTCACAAAGGCCACCCGTTCATCCCCGCTGCCGGAACCCGACAGATGACTGATTTTGACACTTACATCACCGAACCGCTTGAACTCGTGGAACAGTCCGTCCTCCACCGCCTCGTCGCTCAGCTGGGACCCCAGCTCGCTGATCTTCAGCGTCTTGTACTCCACGCCGTCCCCGCCGCCGCCGCCGCCGCCCGGAGCCGAGGAGGCGGCCCCGGAGGAACGTGACTCCCCGCCTCCACCCCGGGAGCTGCTTCGAGACTCGCCCCCGCCTGAGGAATTTTTGGTGCTCGGCGAGCTGTAGCTGTGCAAGCGGCTGCTGGAGCTGCCCCCGCCCGTGTCGTACTCGCGGCTGCCGCCTCGGCTGCTGGACTTGTCCAGATGAAGGCTCCGCCGCGACCCGCCGCCGTCCGGCTTCCCGCTGCTGCTCCCATTGCTGCCGCCGCCGGAGCCCCCTAACTTCTTGCTCCGTTCCCCGCGTGAGCTCGACTCCTCACCGCCTCGGGAGCGCTTGGGCTTCACCGGAGAGCGCTCTTTTCCCTTCATCGTCGAGGGCCGCCGGAGGTCGTCCCCGCGGAGCCGACTGACTCGCCACCCCGCGCTCGTTTCACACAGCGGACTCGCACGCCGCCATCTTGGACTCCGCCGCGGCGAAGGGTCCCGCCCCGCAGACCTCATTGGTCAATGAGCTCTCTCTCCTACCGTCTCATTGGGAAAACCCTTTGTCCGTCTTCACATCTCCCCGCGCTCCGGGAAGGCGCCCGCCCGCACACTTTTATTGGGTCCCCGACGCCCTGGGTCCGAGGTCCTCATTGGTTGGATTTGTTGTCTATCTTAACGGTTCCTCGCGCCAGGCTGTGGCTCCGCCCCTCGCAAGTCTAAGGTCACCTGATCCAAAGTCCGGAGGCGTTGATTGGACGGGAAGTCTGCCTTGTAACGGTACTTCAAGCGCGGCGAGAGCGGCGGGCCCACCTCCTCTCCTCGTTCATTGGCTTTTGACCCCGTCCTTTAAGTCGCTACTTGGGAAGTCGGGCCATCGCTTCTGGCGTGGTATTTTTTTTTTTCCTGAGAGCTTGGCGCTCGATGATCTCGCGAGAGACAAAGCGCTTTCCCTCTCTATCTCTCTTCAGACCCCTGTCTTCCAACTTCTCCAGCGGCTGAAAGAAGTTTAAATCTGATTGGATGCTGACGAGGAACTTGATAGGCTAAGAAAGCTGTCCATCACTTTCTTAAAGGGGTAGGCTCATTAAACTGAAGAGTCTGCGTGAAGGTGAAAGACTAGAACAGGCGCTTGCTTTGCGACGTCATGTAGGTGTCGCGAGATGGTGACAGCTGGCCAGGTCCGCCTCCCCGCGCTTTTGGCGTACTCTTAAACGTTGGTTGGGTCCCTGGGCATACTTGGCTTGGCTCGCCTCGGGGACCTGCACTCGGTCCTACCTGTGCGGACAGCGGGCTGGGGAGATTACCTTAGGTAGACGTCTCGGGCCACCGAGCGGACACCATCTTAGTCCTTGCAGCCGCCAAAGTCCCACCCCTGTGCGCCGGGAAGCGTCTTCCTGGGTCTCTGGGACCAGCCGGTGCCGTGGGTTCAAGGTTCACGGAGCCTCGGGTCACGCCGACGCCCTGGGCGGTGCGGAGAACTAGGAAGTGGCGACACGACTCTCCCGCGCGCGCCGGTCCCCGCCCCAGGCCTCGGAGCGTGACCTCTGCGGCTCGGCTCGGCGGGGAGCGGCGCTGCGGCGCGTGGTGGGTCTTCTCCGAAGTAGCTGCGTAACGACGCGGGGCTTCTCTCGTACGATCACCGCCTCCAGTTCGCGCTCCGTGAAGATGCCTTGCTTTTTCTCTAGTTTCTTACCTCCAAGCACTCGGGTTATTCCATAGAAGAACGCAGAAGCGCAGTTCCAGTGCTGCTCTGCCTTAAATGCACCTCCTTTGGCCATGATGCACCGGAACACTGAACTTTTATTTATTTATTTATTTATTTATTTTCCATACCCCTTGATTGTGCCAGACAAGCACTTGCGTAACGTGCTGGTGACACGAGGTTAGCTGTGTAGAGTCTGCAGCAGTGCGCAGCAGCTAGTGAAGGGACACGACGCTTCTGCAGAGATGACAGTGGTAGTCATCACCACCACATCGTAGGAGATAGTCTGTAGAAGAGGTCGGGAGGCGATCTTAAACATGACAGTTTTCAAGGTAGCAATAATGACCCCCAAACTAAAGTCGAAGCCTGGAAATTCTTTGAAGATTAGATGCAGCATCCTGTTAAGCCCTACTGGAACCATTTCGTTTCGTGAGCAAATAATCCTGAAGTTGGTGGAGATGTAGGCCTTTTATCTCTTAATTAGGCAAAGGAACTTGAAAGAATCCCAATCTGCAAAAGCATAAAACCCACAGTATTGTAATGTTAAAAGTAAGGGCGATCTGGAGAAATGGCTTAGTGATTAAGGCACTTCCCTGCAAAGCCAAAGGACCCACGTTTGATTCCCCAGGACCCACATAAGCCTGATGCCCAAGGTAGCCCACCCGTCTGGAGTTCATTTGCAGTGACTGGATGCCCTGGCACACCCATTCTCTCTTTTTCTCTACCTGCCTCTGTCCCTCTCTCTCTTTCTCTCTCCCTCTCTCTAATAAATAAAAATAAAATATCTTTCTAAATAACTGTTATGAAGGCTTTGTAAAACAAGCCTGAAATCCCAGCTGCTCCTGTGGTTGAGGTAGAGTCAAGAGTTTCCTTGTCAGCCTGAGCAACTTAGACTATGTCTCAAAATTTTAAAAAATAAAATAAAATCTGGGGATATAGATGGTAAAACACTTGATGTGTGAAAACAATAACTGCAAAAAATTGCTAAAACTTCATGGTTTAAAATAATGTATATAATAAGCTACCAGTTTGGGTTTTTAAAATTGTATGTATTTTATGTATGCATATGCATATAGTTTTTATTTATCTTAATTGACAAATCCTTGAAATTGTTATAGATAATGCCTTCAGGAGTTGAGGGGTCACTGAGAATCTAAAGTGAACAAGGGACTTCTTGGAATGTATTATTAAATGACAATTTTCATTAGGTGCATATTACTCATGTAATTTTAAAAATATACAAAATATCTAGGTCAGCCTGAGTTATAGCGAGACCCTACTTCCAAAAAAAAATATTTATACATACACACACACACACACACATACACACACACAAAATAGTGGACTGGAGAGATGGCATAGCAGTTATAGTGCTTGCCTGCAAACCCTAACAACCCAGGTTCGATTCCCTAATCTTGTAAAGCAAGATGCACAAAGTAGCACATGCATCTGGAGTTTGTTTGCAGCGGCTAGAAGCCCTGGTGCACCCATTCTCTCTGTCTCACCTACCTCTCTTTTTGCAAGTTAATAATATTTTTTTAATTATATATATCACAAAATGGGCTGGCATGGTGGCACACCCACCAGCACTGGGGAGGCAGAAGTAGGATTGCCATGAGTTCTAGGCCAGCCAAGGAATACAGAGTGAGTTCCATGTCAGCCTGAGCTAGAGTGAGTCCCTACCTCAAAAAAGACATAATCTGCCGGGCATGGTGACACACGCCTTTAATCCCAGCACTCTGTGAGGCACAGGTAGGAGGATCTCAGTGAGTTCAAGGCCACCCTGAGACTACATAGTGAATTTCAGGTCAGCCTGAACTAAAGTGAGACCCTACCTAGAAAAAAAAAACAAAAAATTGTCTGTGTGTGTGTGTGTGTGTGTGTGTGTGTGTATTAGAATACTATAAAAAGAAAAAAAAACTTGCACAGGGCAGGGATATGGCTCAGTGGGTTAGAATATTTGCCTAGCAGGTAGGAAGTCAGGTTTTGATCTCCAGCACAGCATAAAACCAGACATAGCGGGGTCCATGCTTGTATTCCAGCACTCAGGTAAAGGGAGAAAATTCATTATCTTCAGCTACATAGCCACTTCAAGGCCAGTCTGGAATCCATCATGACACCTGGTATCAAAAACAACAATAACAAAAAACCCTCCCATGTGCAGAGCATTCACAATTGCAACAACTATAAGATTGTGCTCCAGTCCTTTTCCTGACCCATATTTTGTTCCTGTCATGGACACAGAATCTACCATTTTGCGTGTGTGTGTGTGTGTGTGTGTGTGTGTGTGTGTGTGTGTTTCAAAGCAGTATCTCACTCTTGCCAGGCTGACCTGGAACTCAACTCTCTAGTCCCAGATTGGCCTTGAACTCACAGCGATCCTCCTACCTGTGCCTACTAAACCCTGTGATTAAAAGCATGTACCAGCCAGGCATGATAGCGCATTCCTTTAATCCAAGTACTTGGGAGGCAGAGGTAGGAGGATCGCTGTGAGTTCAAGGCCACCCTGAAACTACATACTGAATTCCAGGTCAGCCTGGGCTAGAGCAAGACCCTACCTCGAAAAACCAAAAAAAAAAAAAAAAAAAAAAAAAACATGTACCACCACACCCAGCCTCACTGGGTTTGTTTTAGTGGGATATGATATTGAAAGATAAAACTTTAGGGGCTGGAAAGATGGATTAGTGGTTAAGGTGCTTGCCTACAAAGTCAAAGGACCCAGGTTCAATTCCCCAGGACCCATGTAAGCCAGATGCACAAAGTGGTACATGCATTTGGAGTTCATTTTGCAGTGGCTGGAGGCCCTGATGCACCCAATATTTCTATCTATCCATCCATCTATCATTCTATCTATCTATCTATCTATCTATCTATCTACCTATCTATCTATCTATATAAATTTTAAAAAAAATTAGGGGCTACAATCTGGAGAAATGGCTTAGCAGTTAAGGTGTTTGCCTGTGAAGCCAAAGAATCCCAGTTCGATTCTCCAGCACCCATGCAAGCCAGATGTGCAAGAGGCACATGCATCTGGACTTCGTTTGTAGTGGCTAGAGGCCCTGGTGTGCCCATTCTCTGTGTGTCTGCCTCTCTTCTCTTCTCTCTCTCTCTTCTTGCAAATAAATAAAATTTAAAAAAAAATTAGGGGCTGGGGAAATGGCTTGGCGGTTAAGGCACTTGCCTATGAAGCTCAAGGACCCATGATTGACTCTCCAGATCCCATGTAAACCAGATGCACAAAGGTGAGGCAAGCACAAGGTCGCACATGCCCACTAGGTGGTGCAAGCATCTGGAGTTTGATAGCAGTGGCTGAGGCCCTGGTGCACCAATTTTCTTTCTCTAAAATAAAAAAATTAGGGCTGGGGAGATGGTTCAGTGGTTAAAGGCACTTGCTTGCAAAGCCTGACAGCCTGGGTTCTATTCCATTCCCCAGTACCCACATAAAGCCAGATGCTCCAAGTAGTGCATTCGTCTAGAGGCCATGTTTCTCCTGTCTCCCCACCCCTCTAGTAAATAAATAAAAATAAAAATATTGGGCTGGAGAAATGACTTAGCAGTTAAGGCGTTTGCCTGCAAAGCCAAAGGATCCCAGTTCAATTCTGCAGGACCTACATAAGCCAGATGCACAAGGGGCACATGCATCTGGAGTTTGTTTGCAGTGGCTAGAGGCCCTAGCATACCCATTCTCTCTCTCTCTGCCTCTCTTCTTTCTCTCTCTCTCTCTCTCTCTCTTTCTCTCTCTGCTTGCAAATAAATTAATAAAGATTTTTTTTAAATAAACATTATTTTAGCTGGGCGTGGTGGTGCATGCCTTTAATCCCAGCACTCAGGAGGCAGAGGTAGAAGGATCGCTGTGAGTTCGAGGCCACCCTGAGACTACATAGTTAATTCCAGGTCAGCTTGGGCCAGAATGAGACCCTACCTTGAAACCCCCCCCCCAAAAAAAAATATATATATATATATTATTTTAAACAAGTAGACACTGGGAGATAAAGCATACACACGTAGCCACAGGCTATGTAATATATAATAGCACACACACAAAAAGCTTTAGTTAGGGGAGTTTAATCTGTCTCAAGGTTAGATGAATACTAAACAGAAGCAAATGAAGTTAAGCCTTTATCTGATTACTCAATGTAATAGCCAATCCAGATCAAGTGAGCTGAAGAGTGACTATTTTTAGCCTAAACTGATCGGTATAAAAGACACACTGATCAAAGGAAAAGATAAAAACCAAATCCCAAACCTCATAGCAGAGGTTTGAAGAAGCAAAAGAATGGAGGAAGAGAACTGAAGGAGCTGAAAATGCATCAGTATGTATCACACTGTTAGAAGCACTTCAGACTTAGTGATTTGTCACTTGGGAGCACCAGAAAACTGGTCAGAAGCTACTTGCCCACAGCTGGTAGCAGTGAGATGGCTTGTGTAGCAGACAGCTTCAGGTTCGCTGAGATGAACTTCCAGACCAGGCACAGTTATGGAGGAAGGGATATTATTTATTGAAGCTTACAGATCCAGGGGAAGTTCCATAATGGCAAGAGAAGTGGCCTGCTCTCCACAGGGCCAAGCAGAGAGAGAGAAACCAACCAGCCACCACAGCACACAGAGCAAAACTACAGCCAAAAGGTCACACAGCACACTTCAGGAACTCCTGCTAGGCACATTTGCATATCTTTACAATGGAATCTCAAACCCACACCTTAAGACCAGCCCCCAGTGACATTGCCTCTAGCAAGGTGATTGAAGATGCAAACTATAACTAATAAAACACTGAATATATTGGGGGACATATATTCAAACTACCACAGCTTGCCTAAGGGAATTGGTAGCCTGTCTGGAGTCAGTAGTAAAAGGTCATTACCAGTTACAGAGTCAAGCACAGACTGTTATATATGTGTTCGCACACAAAAAAAATGATACAAGGAGCATCCATATCCTTCTTAAAAGTATAATCTTTTAGGTTTACTTACATTAGAAATTAAACATGTGTTTGCTGAAATAGCAAGCAATCGTTTAGAACCCATGCTTTAGAAGTGACGTGTTCTTTCTTTTCTTTTCTTTTCTTATCTTTTCTTTTTTTCAAGGTAGGGTCTCGCTCTAGCCCAGGCTGACCTGGAATTTACTATGTAGTCTTAGGTTGGCCTCGAACTCACAGTAATCCTCCTACCTCTGCCTCCTAAACTCTGGGATTAAAGGCGTGTTTTCATTTTTTGTTTGTTTGCTTATTTATTTTTGAGAAAGAGAAAGAAGTAGAGAGAGAGAGGAAGAGAATGGGCACACCAGGGCCTCCAGCCACTGCAAACAAACTCCTGATGCATTACACACCACTTTGGGCATCTGCCCCACATGGGTCCTGGGGAATTGAACCTGGGTCATTAGGCTTTGCAGGCAAGCACCTCAACCACTAAGCCATCTCCACCCCGTTGTTTTTTGTTGTTGTTGTTGTTGTTTTGTTTGTTTTTTTGTTTTGAGTTAGTGTCTCATTCTAGTCCAGGCTGACCTGGAATTCACTACGTAGTCTCAGGGTGGTCTCGAACTCACAGCTATCCTCCTACTCTGCCTCCCAAATGCTGAGATTAAAGACGTGCACTGCCACCATGTCCGGCTGTTTTGTTTTTCTCTAAAGCATGGAGTATGGAGTGAGGTGTTAGTAACCTCTATGTATGTACCTATGTGCTAGAAGACAGCTGAGAAGCGATAAATGAGACCCTTGAGTTTGAGGCCAGGACTGTGAACTCTTCTCGTTGATGATGAAGTTATTGAGGTACAGTCCAAGTTTTCATCTTGTCTCTGTGCTCAATGGCCTGGTCAAGGTGGATCTTTCAGCAGTTAGCAGAGTTAAGCCAGCCACAGATTCCCCAAGCATAATAGCAGCATATTGATCAATCTCTCCTCTTTGTGTCCTGCCAAGAAACAAGACATAGTGTTAAGGAAACACTGCCATAGCCTTTTTGTTTTTTGGGTTTTTTTTTGCATCAATATTGGCTCATTGGAGTTGTAAGATTCCAAGGCCCTAGAGAAACAGCCCAGTTGGGCTGAGAGATGGCTTAGCACTTAAGAAACAGCCCAGTAATTACAACTTAGCTTCCTCTAAGAAGTACTTTTCTCCATCTTCTTCTTCTTCTTTTTTTTTTTTTTCAAGGTAGGATCTCACCCTAGCCCAGGCTGACCTGGAATTCACTATGTTATATCAGGGTGGCCTTGAACTCACAGCAATCCTCCTACCTCAGCCTCCCGATTGCTGGGATTTGGGATTAAAGCATGTGCCACCACGTCTGGCTTCCATCTTCTTTAAAACCAGCTTTAAAGCTGGAGACATGGCTCAGTGGTTAAGATGCTTGCCTACAAAGCCCAAGGATCCCGATTTGATTCTCCAGGACCCACGTAAGTCAGATGCACAAGGGGGCACATGTGTCGGGAGTTCATTTGCAGTGGCTGGAAGCCCTGGCATGCCCATTCTCTCTCTCTCTTTCTCTCTCTTTGCCTTTTTCTAAAATAAATAAATAAAATATATTTTAAAAATTAAAAAAAAAAACAGCCGGACATGGTGGCACACACCTTTAATTCCAGCATTCGGGAGGCAGAGGTAGGAGGATCGCCATGAGTTTGAGGCCACCCTGAGACTATATAGTGAATCCAGGTCAGCCTGGGCTATAAGACCCAACCTCGAAAAACCAAAAAATAAATTAAAAAACCAGTTTTAAAGAGCAAAAGTTTGTGCACAATTTTTAAAAATCAGAATGATTTCAGTTCTCTTTCCGCCCTTGTTCTGCCTAGGTTTTATCAATTTTATATCTTCAAATGCACACAATTATGATTTCAAAACGACTTTATCTTGGGAACAGAGCCCTGTTTTGATTTCCTGGCAGATGCAAAAAGAGATAAAGCTAGCAATTAAACATCTTCTACCTCCCATAACAGTAGATTAAAATTTTCCCATCAGAAAGTGAGTGGTCTCTTGTCAGAAAGATTTGTCTTGTTTATTGAGAAAGAGTACATTAGAGACCCACTTTGCATTCTAAAGTGACACACTTACTTGTGGTTTGTGAGGCGTATTTCATACATCTTTGTTAAAATGTAAATTATATGAGAAGCTGAAGCAGGAGGGCTGCCACAAGTTGAGGCCAGCCTAAGCAACATAGTGAGTTAAAGGTCAGCCTGGGCTACAGAGAGAGATCTTGTCTCAAAAACAAGATAGATAATTAATACAACATAAAGTTCACCCATTTAAAGTGTACAATTTAGCCGGGCGTGGTGGCTCACGCCTTTAATCCCAGCACTCGGGAGGCAGAGGTAGGAGGATCGCCGAGAGTTCGAGGCCACCCTGAGACTACATAGTTAATTCCAGGTCAGCCTGGACCAGAGTGAGACCCTACCTTGCAAAAACCAAAATAAATAAATAAATAAATAAATAAAGTGTACAATTTGGTGTTGGAGAGATGGCTTACCAATTAAGTCACTTGCCAGCAAAGCCAAAGGACCCAGGTTCAATTCCTCAGTACCCATATAAATCCAGATGCACAAGGTGGCACATGCATCTGGAGTTCATTTGCAGTGGCCAGAGGCCTTGGCATGCCCATTCTCTCTCTCTATCTGCCACTTTATCTCTCTTAAACAAATAAAATATTTTTTAAAACAAAGTAATTTAGTGGTTCTTAAAGCTATGTGTGTATTTCTTCTTTAAATACTGTTATAAAAAATCACTATGAGCCAGGCATGGTGGCACATGCCTTTAATCCCAGCACTCAGGAGGCAAGAGGTAGGAGGATCAACACGAGTTCAAGGCCACCCTGAGACTACATAGTCAATTCCAGGTCAGCCTGGGCTAGAGTGAAGCCTTACCTCAAAAAAATCAAAAAGAGAAAAAGAAAAAGAAAACCCACTATGCTATAACTTCATCATCATTAAACCCTAATATAATTATGTCATTTATTTAGGTAACCTCATAGGGTAGTGATTAATAGCACAGACTCTAGTTCCAGCCAGCCTGAATTAAATCTCAGTTCTGCTGTGGGCTTTGGAAATAAGTTACTATTAACCTCAGGGCTTTTGTTTTCTCATCCGTAAAATAAAAATGACCATGGAGGGCTGGAGAGATGGCTTAGCAGTTAAGGTGTTTGCCTGAGAAGCCTAAGGATCCTGGTTTGATTCTCCAGGTCCCATGTAAGCCAGATGCACAAGGGGGCACACATGTCCAAAGTTCGTTTGCAGTGGCTAGAGGCCCCGGTGCGCTCATTCTCCCTCCACTCTCTCTCTCTTTCCCTCTCTCTGTCTCTAATAAATAAATAAATAAAAATAAAATCTTTTTTTTAAAAATGACCATGGATTCTTCTTATTGGGAGGATGAAATGGATTAAAACATAAGGAAATATTAGAAAGTGTCTTCCACATGACAAATGCTATATGAATGCTTGATATTACTAATATACTCACTCTTTGAACCTGGTTATCTAGAATTGGATTAGCCATAATCCTTAGTTTATGACACACCATTATCAGTGGTCCATCCATAGGCCTTTAGATTTCTCATCATCTCTTAATAACCCAGTGAACACCCATGAACTCAGCACTCTTACCAAGTGCCAAAGAATTAGAAAATGACCATTAATTGTATCTATGTACATATTCCTCTCTAGTCTAACCATTGCCTGCCCTCATTAATATATGTTGAATCTAATGTTCAGAGATCCTTGATTTTTTTAAAGAATTTAAAAGAATTACATATGTATGTGTGTGTAAGCTTGCACATATGTACCTGTGCCCCCTTAAAATATTATTTTGATTTTGCTTATATTTATACCTGAAAATATTGTTATGATCTTCTGAGGCTTGCCCTTTTCTTTCATTGTCTTACTATGATTTTTCCATGTCATCATACACAATTATACATAAATACACATAGTTTATTTTCATTGCTGTAAAATATCCCATCATACTGAATATATGTCTAGTCTTCTTTTGTTAGGCATATGAATAACGTGCACCTTTTATGCTGTTATGAACAATGGTAATAAGATAACATTATTCATGTATCCTAGGGCACACACAAAAAATTTTCTCTGGAATGGGCTGAGGAGATGGAGGGTAGGGAATACATAGGAGTGGCATGACTGGATTAAAGAGTATATTGAATGTTCACTTTCATAACATAATGTGGCATTGTTTTTGAAGTTAGTTTTTGCAATTTTCAAGCTCACCAGCAATATATAAGAGAGTCTATGAATCCACATTACTGGCATGTTAACTTTTTTGTTGTTGTTTTTTGAGTTAGGGTCTCACTCTAGCTCAGGCTGACTGAATTCACTATGTAGTCTCAGGGTGGCCTCGAACTCACGGCGATCCTCCTACCTCTGCCTCCCAAGTGCTAGGAATAAAAAAAGGTATGTGCCACCATGCTTGGTTTTACCCTACCTCGAAAAAACAAAATACAAAAACAAAAAAATCTTTTTTAAAAAATATTTTTTCTTTTTTGTTTATTTATTTGAGAGATAAAGAGGGAAATAGAGAAAGAGAATGAGGGAGAGAGAATGGACATGCCAAGGCCTCAGCCACTGCAAATGAATTCCAGACTCATGCACCACCTTGTGCATCTGGCTTACGTGGGTCCTGGGGAATTGAATCTGGGTCCTTTGGCTTTGCAGGCAAGTGCCTTAAGCACTAAGCCATCCCTCCAAATCAAACATTCTTGGGCTGGAGGGATGGCTTAGCAGTTAAGGTATTTGCCTGCAAAGCCAAAGGACGCAGGTTCAACTCCCCAGGACCCTTGTTAGCCAGATGCCCAAGGTGGAGCATGTGTCTGGAGTTCATTTGCAGTGCCTGGAGGCCCTGGTGTGCCCATTTATTCTCTCTTTCTCTCCTTTCTCTCTCTCCCTCTTTCTCTAGGTCAAATAAATAAATTCATTCTTATTTATTTATTTGCAAGCAGAAGAAGAGAAAGAGAGAACAGGCACACCAAGGCCTCCAGCCACTGCAACAAACTCCAGATGCATGTGCCACTTTGTGCATACGTCTCTACATAGGTGCTCGGGAATTGAACCCAGGTCATTAGGTTTTATGGGTAGGCTCCTTAACTACTGAGCCATCCTACTTTATTAACCAAACAAGTGGATATAAAATAATGTCTCTCTGGTTTTGATGTTTTATTTCACTGATTACTAGTGCAGTTGTGTTTATCCTTATTCAATTTACTAGCTATATATATTCCTTCATGTATGAAATACCTATTTCATGTCTTTTCCTCATCCATTGTCTTTTTTTTTTTTTTTTGGTTTTCCGAGGTAGGGTCTCACTCTAGCCCAGGCTGACCTGGAATTCACTATGTAGTCTCTCCCAAATGCTGGGATTAAAGGCATGCACCACCATGCCCAGCTTCCATTATCTTTCTTTTAAAAAATATTTTGTTGATTTATTTATTTGAGAGAGAGAAGGGACAGATATGTATATAGATAGAGATCAGCATGCCAGGGTCTCCAGCCACTGCAAACAGACTGCAGACACATGCGCCACCTTGTGCGCCTGGCTTTACATGGGGACTGAGGGATCAAACTCTGGTCCTTAGGCTTTGCAGGCAAGTGCCTTAACCACTGAGCTCTCTGTCCAGTCTTGAGTTATCTTTCTTATATGTATTGGGATCTTCCTATATTCTTGATTCTAATCCTTTGCAGAGTATATGTGCAACAAATATTTTTTCCTCGCTTGTTAGTTATCTTTTCACATACCATAAGCTGATATTTAAGGAACAGAAGTTCTTAATTTTAGATTGAATTTATCAGCCATTATAGTTAACACTTTTTAGATGTTATTTAAGATATCCTCATTACTTCCCACAGTACCGTCATCAATATTCACTTCAAGCTTTGTTCTTTCTTATAAATTTTATAATCCGTTCTTCAAATCCTATGAACAGCTGTCTGTGATTTGGGTTTCATTAAATGTATGAATTAATTTAGAAAAAAGTGGCATTTATAAAATTAAGTCTTCAGTGAACAGGAATATCGTTTTATTGACACTTTTAATTCATGTACATAATATATTTTGATCATAATCCCCTCCTGTTACCTTTTTTTTCATCCCCCTCCCCCAAGATTGCTCCCATAGAGCCCCTTTTTTATTTTTAATTTTTTTTTGGGGGGGGGTTCAAAGTAAGGTCTTACTCTAGCCCAGGCTGACTTGGAATTTACTCTGTATTCTCAGGGTGGCCTTGAACTCATGGTGGTCCTCCTACCTCTGCCTCCAGAGTGCTGGGATTAAAGGCGTGCACCACCACACCCAGCAAAATATTTTATTATTTATTTGCAAGCAGAGAAAGATAGAGAAAAGAGAGACCGAGAAAGATAGAGAAAAGAGAGACAGAGCGTGGGCATACCAGGGCCTCCAGCCACTACAAACAAACTCCAGATGCATGCACCACCTTGTGCATCTGGCTTTACATGGGTACTGGAGAGTTGAACCTGGGTCCTTAGGCATTGCAGGCAAGTGCCTTAACTGCTGAGCCATCTCTCCAGTCCCTAGAGGACCTAGTTATTTCCAACTTGTGGGGATATCTTTTCATGTAATTAGGTCTTGTTTCATTTCCTTTATCAAAACTTTTACTTTATGAATATTTTGTCTGGTTTTGGTTGTTGTTAATTTAAATTTCAAATTTATTGACATTCTGAATAAGGTGAATAAAACTGCAAAAGCATCAGTCAGAGCTATGGGAACTTGACATATTTAATAGTGCTTATAATTTATCACGGAGGTTACTTCCCAAAAATATTAATCACAGCTGGACTGAATGAGTATTTGTGTCATGTAGCAACATGGTTTATATAAGTATACCACATTATAAGTCTACTGGAGACCAAGGGGATTTATTTGCCTCTGTGGCATGTGAAACAAAGAATAAATAGCAAAAGCTATTTTGAAGTAGCTCCAGATCCTAACTTCAGAACAGTGGGGAGGAAAAGAAGCAGCAAGCCCCTCTTTCTTCTTTTTCTTTGTAGTGTCTCATTTGTATCCCAGGCTGGTCTCCAGCTTGTGATCCCCTGTCTTAGCTTCCCAAGTGCTGGGATTATAAGCATGTAACACAACCAGCAAGCCCTCTTCCTTTTAAAACACCTTAGAAAGATCAAACTAATGTTTTCTTTTTTAATATATCTTATGGGCCAAACAAAGCCTGGCTACATTTAGCTGCAAGGGAAGCTGAAGCATATCCTTTAAACCAACTAAAAACCAGAAGTTTATTTTTTTAACTAACTAGAAACTTGGTATGAACAAATCAAGTGTTGGTACCATTCCCCTCTTCCCTGCCTCCATTCCACTGACGGCCCTCCTCAGTGGGGTTGCTGATATTTACCACAGGGCTATGGGTTATGAGTTGCCACAGCAGCAGTCAGTCATGGGGGGGGGGCAATGCCTCTGTATACTCCTTTCCACCCTGTAACTCTTACGATCTTTCCACCCGCTCTTCCACAAATTTCCTGAGCCATGGTGGGTGTGTTTTTAGTCTACTTTAGTATTGTGCTCTCAGCAGCTTCTGTATTTCTGTGTTGGTACATTTCGAATGTCCTTAGTGTCTGTCGCCATCACCCTAGCGCAGGTTGTCAGGCTTGTCACGGGAGCAGCAGTCTTTCTTAACTGGCCAGTTCCTCTGTGTTTTCACCTGGACCCTGGCTGATGTGTGAGAGGTGGCTCATCCAGGAGTTTTACTTCTCAGGAAAAAAGGGAAAAGAAACTTTGAGCCTACCAGCAGTGTTTTCTACTGGCTGAATTACAGGACATAACACATGTAAAACATGTGGCACAAAGTAGGAGTCATTTATAAGATGTCATTTCATGACTTTACTTACATTATCTAATATAGGGCAAATATGATCATCTTTTTTGTTTTGTTTTGTTTTGAAATGGAATCTCACTGCCCATACTGGTCTTGAACTTGTGAACCCAGAAATCCTCTCACTTTAGTCTCCTGAGTGCCAAGTCTATAGGTGTAAGTTGCTGTATCCAGCTCAAATATGAGCTGATTATATATATATATTTGTTTTGTTTTGTTTTGTTTTGTTTTCCGAGGTAGGGTTTCATTCTAGCCCAGGCTGACTTGGAATTCACTCTGTAGTCTCAGGGTGGCCTCAAACTCACAGTGATCCTCCTACCTCTGCCTCCTGAGTGCTGGGATTAAAGGCTGGCACTGCCACCACATCCAGCTTGTTTGTTTTTAATTTTTTGAGATAGTCTTACTCTAGCCCATGCTGACCAAAAAGTCATTGTTTTTAAAGAAGGAGGCAAAAGAGTTTGGGGTAAAGGAGCAGAAGTCATGGATTCTCTAGGCAAGAATTTGCCCTCAGAATCCTATGATGCTATGTTGTGTGACTTTTCCAGTCTGTTATATAAATCTGCAAGGCATGGAACAGAACTGAGTTCTACAGACTGTTGTCATGGGATACTTACCACTATAGCTCATATGAACCAAGTTGTTGGAAATGGCATGGTTCTTCCACAGCAGGCTCTCCCTTCCTGTAAGTAGAAATGGGAACAGATGGATCTTATTACATGGTCCATTCACCAATAGATAATCAAATAAAGCCAGTGCTTTGTTTGAGAACATACTTCATGCCAGCCATTCTGCTAAAGCTTTCCTCGCATTAACTTACTTCATCCTCACTGTTTTTATTTTTATTTTTTGAGACAGTCTTACTGTAGCCCAGGCTGGCCTGAAACTTGTTTTGTTTTTAAAGGAGGTATTTTCTTTTCAATAAAGAAGCTGAGACTTAGAGATCCCACATATGTTACAAATATTTAAGAAGAATAAGTATGCCTTGGAGCTTTTTTCCTCCCTCATTCTGTACAAAGCAATTTGTTTTTTTAAGTCACCCTTGCATACTATGGGTGGCATTGCTAGTTACCTAACCAATATCAACTCTTTTCTCCTTTGTTGTAAACAAACATAGTATTGTAAGAACGGTTTTTGCCCTCTGTAAGAGGATTGATAGCCTGTAGGCAACATAGTGAGATTGCCATTTCAATAATTAAATTTGAGCAAACATAAGAGAGTATTTCATGTAATTATAGGCAGTTTAGAAATGCAAATTAGATGTCCCGCAAAGGAGATGGAGATTCTAGGACACTCAATTATTGGAAGTTTTTAAAGTCACAGGCAGTAAAGGCTTGCTGTGCAGCTTCCTGTTAAGTGTTAGGCAAAATCCTGTTGCTGTGCTCTGGGTCCAATGGAGAATTTAACTTAAGGAGCTTTGACTTTTTTGTATTTTATGTGTGTATTTTTGTATTTTATGTATTCTTTCTGTCATATCTCAAATTCCACTCACCTATAAGGGTTGGTATGGTTATAACATAGTTTAAATATGAGTGTGTTTAGCACTAACTATGTTTCAGTTAAAAGTGGTTGATTTCGATTTTATAGTGTCTGGTTATTTCCAGTTAAGACAGCAGAATAGGGGCCTCACCAAAGAAACCTAAGATTGGGTGAGGAAAGGAGTTCAGTTCAAGATACGCTCCTTCTCACCCTTTTTTCTGTAAAAGCCAAGATCCATAGGAGTTTATTAAGCCAAATTAGACCCCTTAAGACAGGTAGGAGGGAGCTGCTGGCAATCAGCAAGGGCCTGGCTCCAGACAGTTTCCCCTCACTCTGTCTGAGCCAGTGGGAGCATTGGAGATGGCTGCATGATCAGGGGATCCTGGGAGACAGAACAAGGACCCAGGATACCTCCAGACAGCATCCCAGGGCCTCCTTTCCCTCAAGCACCAGCAAGAAGCCAAGGCATCCCACTCACCCCTCTCCTGGCTTAACATTTAGACCAGATGACTGAAACTTCTGACTGACACAGCCAGCTGAGGCACGCCGAAGAGGAAACTGGCGTCATGGCTGATAAAACAAACAGAAAATCCAAGCAATAAAACAATCTGAGATGCAAAAATCTCAACGCAGTAATACAAGAAACACAAAAAATTAATGCAACATAACCCCTCCAAAAACACCTGGAATCCCACAGTAATGATTAACAGTGAGACTGAATTAGAAATGCCATAAAGAATTCAAAAGAATGATTATAAGTACACTCTAAAGAATCAAAGGAAATGAAAAACTCCTGAAGGATAACACAGAAATCAGCTTAATGAAATAAGGAGGTTAATACAAGATATGAGTAAGGAAAATGAAATACCATTCTGAATTGCCGGAGAGGTGGCTTAACAGTTAAGGCACTTGACTGCAAAGCCAAAGGAGCCAGGTTTGATTCCCCAGTGTCCACATAAAGTTCTCTCTCAAATAAATAAAATCTAAAATGCAGTACTTGAGTTGAAAAATAAAGAAATTGTGAAGGAATTTGTTGTAGCTGCTTCGGTTCCTTTTGTCTCCCTTGGCCTGTACAAATGGACAATGGGGACGCTGAGAGGAGGCAGACTGCAGTGTAGGTCTCACTGTGGGGTTATGCTATCTCACGTTGCTCCCCAGTGGTGAGGGTCCATCAGAAGAAGTTAATCACTAAAGATGTGAGGGGAGTCATTGAAGTTTCTGGGTGGCAGAGTACCCCAAGATGGGGGGATGAGGAGATGGAGATAAAATTAAACTTCTGACTGTTTACTTTTCCTTGGGAGTGGATAATGGGAAGATAAAGCCTTTTCCTTTGTTTACTGATTGCCTGTTGAGAGGGGATTAATGCTGTTCCCCATGTGGCCTGATAACTCCAAGGTCGAATCTAGCTGTGAGCATGTGAGTTTTATGGTCCAGAAGAATTTTTCCTTGGAGTTCAGTGGTTCATAAATCCTTCAGCTGTGTTGAAGTCTTATTTTATTTTTATTTATTTATTTTTATAGGGAAAGAGGGAGGGAGGGAGGGAGGGAGGGAGGGAGGGAGAGAGAGAGAGAGAGAGAGAGAGAGAGAGAGAGAGAGAGAGAACGGGCATGCCAGGGCCTCCAGCCGCTGCAAACAAACTCTAGACATTTGCACCCCCTTGTGCATCTGGCTAACATAGGTCCTGGGGAATCGAACCTGGGTCCTTTGGCTTTGCAGGCAAATGCCTTAACCGTTAGGCCATCCCTCCAGTCTTGTGTTGAAGTCTTAGGATAAGGTGGTAAGGAGTATTCTAAGACATTGTTCCCTCTTCAAAGACTGGCTGATGCATTCATGACCCCACTGAGTAAATAAAGGGAGAAAAACCAGAAAAGGTAAATAGAGATGGATCTTCAGAGGACTTGAGGGAAAATAAAATGCTATCAAACATCAGCAACACTAGGGTTGATTAGCAAGGGAAATTGTTACAGATTTTACAAATGGGAAATATGTGCTTAAGAGATTCTCTTTCTTTTTAGTGTAGTTTCCTTTTGTCCTGATGGAACATGAAACTTTTAATTACACAGACACACGGATAAAAGGTCATCCTGGATCTGTCAAGTATGGTACTCTCGTTGGTTTATTTGCTATTAAACTTATCTGCTGCTAGTGAAGTTCTAATAATGCAGATGTCGCCCTTAGGAACGTCACTTTCAACTCCCTTTGTATGCTGGACAGACACGGAGACCACTCTCCAGAAAAATGATGCTTATCAGAGCCACCAAGGAAATAATTCCCTGAAGCAAGTTAATTAAAATTAAGAGACTAATAATTAAATAAAAGTACTTTACTTACTTAGAGATATGAAAGTATGTCAAACTAAAAACACTAAAGGTTTGATTATTTTTGTCAAGTTTTGTTAAAAAAATTAATTAATTTGAGAGAGAGAGGGAGAGGGAAAGAAAGAGGCAGAGGGTGGAGAGAATGGGTGCGTCAGGGCCTCCAGCCACTGCAAAGGAACCCCAGATATATGCGCCACCTTGTGCATCTGGCTTTCGTGGGTCCTGAGGAATTGAACCTGGGTCCTTTGGCTTTGCAGGCAAGTGCCTTAACAACTAAGCCATCTCTCCAGCTCTGTCAAGTTTTATATAATCATAAAATTATGAGCTTTGTATCTTTGGACTTAATGTTGACTATTAAAATGAATTTCCCTATTAAATGGGGTTTTGTCTAACAGGAATGATATATGAGAGGAATTTGTGTATTATATCAAAACAGCCAGTTTGTTCGTTGGGAAAACATACAAGTTTAACATTCAGACATAACTCTAAATGGGGATTATTGAAGGCTTCCCTGAAAAAAAGATAATAATATTTTAAAAGGAAAAAATCTTGTTGTTATGAACAAAAGAACATAGAATCAGGGATTAATTAATTAGAAAATCCAAAGTTCTATTTGAAAACAACTTTTATAAACATTAATAGAAGTATAGCAATATCTAAGAGTAAAATTGGATTTGCTAAGACTTGAATTTTGGTTATGGGAGTTTAATATTCCCTAATAACAATATACTCTAATACTGTAATTTTAACCAGTTTGATATCTTTTAACTTAGAAGTATCTGGAACCGGTCCTGTGGTTAGAGGAAAATGTATTTTTGTTATGTTAATAAAGTTGGGTCAGTCTTTGTTGGCTTTTGAGCCTAACTGGTATCTCTATATCATCACTTTTAAGAGTTAGAACCCATAATAATTTGGAGAATGGATGTTAACTCAGTCTGGCTTCTCTACACTGGAAATGAATGGTAAGGGGTTATAAAATATTTGCTCTTATGGGCCAGGCCTTGGGCAACAAAAGAGAAACCTAGAAATTCAGCTACAATTAAAAATAACTTTTACAGGGCTGGAGAGATGGCTTAGCGGTTAAGGTGCCTGCCTGCTAAGCCTAAGAACCCAGTTCCAATCTCCAGGTCCCACTTTTAGCCAGATGCAAAGTGATGCACAGGCGCAATGCCACACTTGCACACAAGGGGGCGCATGCATCTGGATTTTGTTCACAGCAGTTGAGAGACTGCTGGCGCGCCCATTCTCTGTCTCCCTCTCCCTCTTTCTCTGTCTGTCTCTCTCTGTGTCTCTCTCCAAAAATAAATAAAATAAAAAAATTTTAAAAATAACTTTTACAATGATGTGTGATGGCATTGGGATTTTAGCTTTGCAGCATAAAAGATATAAACTTACAAGGTAATGTGGTATGTATTCTGTTAGCAAAATTTATACATTGACCTGATCATAAAAAATGTTTCAAGAATGTCTTATAAATGTGAATATATACTGTACAACTATTATATTACAGAGGTCAGTGATAATAACAAGAAAAATAATATGCTGATTTTGGAAAACTAGTGAAAATAAAGTATACAGCGTGCTGCTCATAAAACCCACTTTTGGCCAGGTGTGGTGGCGTGTGCCTTTAATCCCAGCACTTGGGAGACAGAGGTAGGAGGATCACGGTTAGTTCAAGGCCAGCCTGAAACTACATAGTGAATTCCAGGTCGGCCTGGACTAGAGTGAGACCCTAGCTCAAAAACCAAAACCCCCAAAATAAATAAATAAAATAAAGTAAATAAATAACTTTTAAATAAGGCTTGATAAAAGGCAAATATATTAAATGTAGTTTGTTTATTTATTTATTTTTTCCTTGATGACTCAGGGCCAGCAGTATGCCCATGATTGCTGGCACTTTTCTTCTTCTTTTTTTTATTAGTTACTTTTTTTTTTTTATTGACAACATCCTTAATCGTAGACAATATCCCATGGTACTTTCCTCCCTCCCTCTACTTTCCCCTTTGAAACTCCACTCTCCATCATATCCCCTCCCCCTCTCAATCAGTCTCTATTTTATTTTGATGTCATGATCTTTTCCTCCTATTATGATGGTCTTGTGTAGGTAGTGTCAGGCACTGTGAGGTCATGGATATCCAGGCCATTTTGTGTCTGGAGGAGCACGTTGTAAGGAGTCCTACTCTTCCTTTGGCTCTTATATTCTTTCCGCCCCCTCTTCTGCAATGGATCTTGAGCCTTGGAAGGTGTGTTAGAGATGTTTCAGTGCTGAGCACTCCTCTGTCCCTTCTTCTCAGCCCCATGGTGCCTTCTGAGTCATCCTAAGGTCACCACCATCTGAAAAGAGAAGCTTCTCTAACCAAAAGTGAGAGTAGCATTAATAACATTTGGAGACATTTATAATTAATCAATTTAAATAGAGGGATAACAGATATTGAAAAGATTGTTAATTAAGAGGATTACAGGATAAATTCTTGATGTTTCTTGCAAAAAATATGTATTCGTTAACCAGTTATGTCATGGTATACAGGCTATAAATTGTGATTATCATACTTCAAGATGTCAAGGTTATGACTTAAGCTCACTGATGTTAACCTGTGCTTGGTAATGTTTGTAACTCAACCAAATTAGCTATGCTCCTATGCCAACCTTTTAACTACTAAAAAAAACAAAACAAAACAGCCTTAACATCAAGGTTTACTCATTAGTATTTAATCTTCTACTAGAAGATTATTACATGTAAAGATACTGTATCTATGACACGTCCCTGTCATGTTCATGCTGGTTCTGCTAGGAGGTCATTGCTAAGGTTATACGTCTCCTAAAAATGATTTAGTTATTGTGAACTGTCATAAATGAAGTTATAAAGTTGCCCAGTGGTTAGAGGTGCTTGCTTACAAGATTGCTTTCTGTCTGTCAGAAGGTCACTAATGTATGTAAAATTCAGACTGGTTTAGCTCAACAATGACCAGGTTCTGCTTTATTCTTAAGCTGTGTGAAATCAAAGTCTCAGTCAAGGTTTTAGTCAGATACTGTGTCACTACTGGTCTCTTAAGTTCATTGCTTATAGATATATTGATACCTAAGACATGTTCCCTGCTCTAGGACACAACCTCATGTCCAAATGATCTTCATTGATGAAAAAAAATCTTAAACTCTGCTGTTCTGCTTCCAGTTTGGGGGGTAATTGGTATCTACATATCTACAGACTAGCCAAAGTTGTTTTCAAATCCAGATGCCAAGTTTTTATACTGTCTTGTCTTTTCCTGACATACAAGTTCTAGATCAAATCAATTGATTTAAAGTTGTTAAAATATTATTTTCAGGGCTACTAACATATTCTGCCTGTACTTATAACTGACAGATACTTAAAAGATGAAATATGTATGCTTTCTGTGTTCCAGATATGGTTTATTGTCATCTGACAACTAACTAAACTTAAATATTAATCAGAATGATTTAAACTTCTCTTATTCTCTAACTAGATCTGCCTTTTTTTTTTTTTTTTGAGGTAGGGTCTCACTCTAGCCCAGGCTGACCTGGAATTCACCATGTAGTCTCAGGGTGGTCTCGAACTCACGGTGATCCTCCTACCTCTGCCTCCCAAGTACTGGGATTAAAGGCATGCACCACCATGCCCGGCTAGATCTGCCTTATTAACTAGATATGTTCTGCACTTCTTTAAGCAGATATGTTTTGCAAATTAGGTGTGTATAGTCTGTCTGAGTGATTAATAACCACACGTAGAAACAAAGTCAATTGGAAACATCAGAGTTAAAAGGATAACCAATATTTTGGTTCCTGCTCCTAGGTCAAAAGCCCACAGGAGATAGTGAGACACTTCTGACCTCTAGCCTCTGGTAAGTTACATGTCTTCTTGGTCAGAGAGGACATGGAAACCTGGAGACCAGGAAATGCACTCCAAGTCAGTGTATCTGCAGAAGGAGAGTCATTACAGATGCTTCTAAGGGAAGCCACATGGTCAGCACGACCTTGACTCATCCTAGCAGATGACACAATGCTGAGAGTCCTAGAGCTCTCCACAGGTCCCTAAGATTCTCTCCTAGAGAGCCAAAACTGACCCCTGAGACACAATGGATTGTTAATTATGGCTGTCTGTATGGTCTTAAACACCCAGTAAGAGAATATAACCACAAAATGTTGCAACATAAATTAAAATTCAGAACAGTAGGTTCATTTGTCTGATGTTGGCTTACATTACTAAGCTCTATGTTAACTTATGCCTTCTTTTGCCTATGTCTGTTCCTGATTAATTAGCCACTGTTTGCCTTCAAATGAAAAAAAAATTTTTTTCATTTTTTGTTTTTTTCAAGGTAGGGTCTCACTCTAGCCTGAGACTGACCTGGAATTCACTCGGTAGTCTCAGGGTGTCCTCAAACTCACTGTGATCCTCCTACCTCTGCCTCCTGAGTGCTGGGATTAAGGGTGTGCGCCACCATGCCCAGCTTAAAAAAAAATTTTTTTTTAAGGCAAAAGGAAGGAAAGAAAATGCCTAAGGGTAAAATCCACCCAGGAAAGGTTCCTGAGCTAGAGTGAGATCCTACCTCGAAAATCAAAAACAAAAAAAATGTAATGGTTTCAATGTGTGAGCTCATAAAAATCAGACTTAAATCTTGTCTTCAATGGTTAGAGCCTCACCAAGGAAAAAGGTGTATTTGGAATCTGGAGCCCAGTCCTAAGATGTGAATTCTGATTTTAAAGTACTAGTGATGAGCCCGGTGTGGTGCACACGCCTTTAGTCCCAGCACTAGGGAGGCAGTGGTAGGAGGATCACCATGGGTTCAAGGCCACCATGAGACTACATAGTGAATTCCAGGTCAACCTGGGCTAGAGACCCTACCTCAAAAAGCAAAAACAAACAAACAAAGATACTAGTGATGGGCTGGAAAGATGGCATAGAGGTTAAGGCATTTGCCTGCAAAGCCAAAGGATCCTGGTTTGATTCTCCAGGACCCACGTAAGCCAGATGCACAAGGGAGCGCATGCATCTAGAGTTCATTTGCAGTGGCGGGAGGCTCTGGTGTGCCCATTCTTTCCCTCTCTCTCTCTCTCTCTCTCTCTCTTTCTCTCTCTCTCTCTGGCTCTTTCTCTCTGTCAAATAAGTAAATAAATAAAATATATTTTAAAAAATACTAGTGATGCTGGTTGTTTAAGGGTGTTCCCTTGGAAGTTGTAACGTAAGGAGACCCACTTACCCCTAGGAAACTGGACACACACCCACCAGCCTGGGGATATGATCTAAATAAAAGATTGGAAGAAGAAGCCACTCCAGCCAGTTTAGACTGGGTCCCCATACTGTAATACATCACTCTAACTGCTATTAACGTTATCACTCTGTGGTCTCATCATACTCAAGTAAATAAGGCCCCACAGCTGAAGGGAGCTTCTCTTGCCTGACGCAACAATGTCCAGACAGCCACTCTGCATCACCCTACGAAGGATCCAGGAGTGCTCCAAAGATCTGAAGCTCTGCCCTGACCACACCTGGAAGCTGGTCAGTCTACGCACACCAAAACTTGAGGTTCTACAGGCCCACACCAATAGCACAACCTGGAGCTGATTGGCCCATGCGTGGGAAGCTTGAGGAAGTCTACAGAGGGACGCCTCTGGACCACAGTCATGATGTTACTCCATCCAGTTGGGGTTGGCAGTGGTACCGTTGCTGGTATTCTCAGTGGGGATGGGGGCAATGGCCCCATAGGGTTAAAACTTGGGGGAAAGAATAGCTGTAGCCCTATTCTACAAAGTGAGAGGAAACATGATTGGAAGAGCTTTTTTTCTTTCTTTTGATCTTTCTTTCTCTTTCTTTCTTTCTTTCTTTCTTTCTTTCTTTCTTTCTTTCTTTCTTTCTTTCTTTCTTTCTTTCTTTCTTTCTTTCTTTCTTTCTGTAACAGACTCTGCCATATCAAGTCAAAAAGTACTGGGAAGCATCCATGAACAGGAACTCAAAGTGAAAGAAAAATAGGAGTCTCAGCCGGGCGTGCTGGCGCACGCCTTTAATCCCAGCACTCAGGAGGCAGAGGTAGGAGGATCGCTGTGAGTTCGAGGCCACCCAGAGACTACATAGTGAATTCCAGGTCAGCCTGAGCTAGAGTGAGACCCTACCTCAAAACAAACAAACAAACAAAAAAAAAACCCAACCAACCAACCAAACAAACAAAAAGAACAGAAAAAAAAGGAGTCTCTACACACTTAAAACATATTGTCTGCTAAATTCATGGATAATGTACACCAAATAGCCATGTCATTGGTAGACCTACAAAAACAGCTTAATTCCCTGGCCGATGTGGTTATACAAAACCAGACAGGCCTTAATCTGCTTATAGCTGATAAAGGAGGACTATGCTTATTTCAAATAAGGAATGCGGCTTTATACAAACAAATCTGGAGTTGCTATGAATACAGTCCAAAGAGTTTATTGGGGTTGCTTGCAGATCAGGGTGAGGGGTTGCTAACAGGAGCAGTAGATGACTCAAATGCAGCCACACCATGAGTAGTCTCATCCCATCCTGGAAGATGGTCTCCTAATAGCTGCTTCCACTCAAAGGCAGCTGCATAGGCAGAAAGCCCACCTCAGCATAGGTGAGGACTGGATCTGTGAGCTTCAATAAATATCCCTTCCTCCATAACTTTGCCTGCTCTGGAAGATCATCTCAGCGAACCTGAAGCTGCCTGCTACAATGTTATTCTAGGATTTAACATTAACTCTCTTTTTGTCAAATCCAATTTTTTTCCTCTTCAGTGCTTACCTTCTTTATTTGCTATCTCTTTGAGAGTATTCAACAACCCCCCATTCCTTGTTACTTCTCCCTGCCCTTGTTTCTGTGACCTGAACTTTCAATTTAATCTCATTTCAACCAATATTTATTGGTCATCTGTGATGTGCCAGACACCAGGCTATCATCATTCGTTTATGAGCTCATTCATCAGCATTAATTGAGTTCCTACTGGGTCTTGGGAAGTGTGCCAGTGACTGGGCTATGAAAATGAACAAGCTGTAGTCCCTGACATCAGAAGCCAGCGCTCCTAGTGAAAAAGACAGCTAACGATCATGGAGTGGGCAGGCAATGGCAGGATGGAACTCAGGGTCTGTGGCCCTCTGAGAAGGAAGCAATTTCTTCTAGAATGGGGAGAGGATACATTGCAAAGTACTATGCCTGGAACATGCTAAATAGTTATAGATATTTATAAAAAAAATCCTTCTAGAAAAAAAGAACAGAACAAAGGAGGCGTTCAGGGAGACCTTGCTGTCTAACTTACCTAACATAGTGGATTTCAACCCAGGGGCAGAGTATTGGATTCTCTGTAGCATGGAAGAAGGTGGTGATTGGGACAATTTATCTGAAAATTACTTTTTCCTATTGTTACTTCTTATGAGTTTTATTCACGTGTATATTTAAAACCATACTACATAAATATTAATTTTTAAATTCATGTTTATGATAATGGAATGATTGTTTTCATAATACAAATTACAGAAATTGAAACTGATAAGAAAGCTGATAGATAAATATAGGTGCTGCCAGGTTCTATAGCAAAGCCATAGTCCTCCTGAGGGTGATAGTGTGACTTTTGTGTTTAATAGAAATGAGGAGTGAACTTTTGGGCTGTGAGGAGTGAATCCTGTTTCTTACCCATGCTAGAATCAAAATCAAAATCACCTAGGAAATCTTGTGATTTTAAAATTTTTTTATTGACTTGCAAGCAGAAATAGAAGAGAGACAGAGAGAATGGGCATGACAGGGCCTCCAGCCCCTGCAAACAACTCCAGATGCATGTGCCACTTTTCACATCTGGCTTTACGTGAGTACTGGGGAACCAAACCCAGATTGTCAAGCTTTGTAGGCAAACGTCTTAACTGATGAACCATCTCTCTAGCCCAGGAATCTTGTTTTAAACAGGAAATTCCTGGGGTGGAGAGATAATTATGTGGGTAAGAGTATGAGAACTTGAATTTGATCCCTAACAGTCACATAAAAAGCTGGGTATGGTAAGCATGCCTATAACTCCAGTGCTAAGGGGGTGGAGATGGGAAAATCCTTGGGGCTCACTGGTCAACCCATCTGACCAAAAAGCACTGAGTTCCAGATTCCATCTCAAGGAAATAAGGTGGAAGAATGATTAAGAAGGACACTCGTGCCAGGAGTGGTGGCACACACCTTCAATTCTAGCACTCAGGAGGCAGAAGTAGAAGGATCACCATGAGTTCGCGGCCACCCTGAGACTACATAGTGAATTCCAGGTCAGCCTGAGCTAGAGTGAGACGCTACCTTGAAAAACCAAAAGAAAGAAGAAGGAGGAGGAGGAGGAGGTTAATGTTCACATTCTCCTCTGGCCTTCACACATGTGTGCATGGGGCACATGCACCTGCACACACATGTGCACACCACACACACACACACAGAAATTTCTGTACCTTATCTCTATTGGTCACAGGTCTCTAGAGAAAACAGAAACAATAGGAGAATGTCATGTATGTATATCATTTATTATATAATGCTTATGATATACATGGTATATGTCAGATATATTTATGTCTGTGTTATTTATTATAAAGAATTGGCTGAAGACAAGTATGGAGACACATGCCTTAATCCCTCCTCCTTGGGAGGCTGAGACAAGAGGATCATGAGTTCAAGTCCAACCTGGACTACATAATCAGCAGCTGTCTCAAAAAAAAACATTGGAAACACATCATGGTGGTTCACACCTGTAATCCCAGAACTTTGGAGATAGAGAGAGGAAGATCAGAAGTTCAAGGTCAACCTCAACTATATAGGAGCTAAAGGCCACTCTTGGCTGCATTAGAAATAAATAAATAAATAAATAAATAAATAAATAAATAAATAAATAAATAAATAGTTCCTGTAATTAGGGAATCTGAGTGGGCCCAAAATCAATCGTCAGCAAGCTTGAGATGCAAGAGAGCCAGTGACATTAGTTCTACTCTGAAAGCTGAGACCAAAGAAAAAAAATAATGTATTGGCTTGAATCTGAAGTTAGAAATAGACCTATGTCCAGCTGAAGCTCTCAGGTAGGAGTTCCCTCTTAGCTTTCTTGTTTTATTCAGTTTTTTCATTGATTAGATAACCCAGCCACTCTGGACAGTCATGAAAGATTTTTAAGGCAGGAGTGATGTGATCATATTAGCTGAGAACCTCTGGCAGCTAAGTGGAAGGAAGATGACAATAGGGTTGATGAAGTGGGGAGTAGAATAAGATCAGAGGATTGGCGGTTATGCAGGACACAGTGAGGAAGCCTCACTCCTTTTTAAAAAATTATATTTTATTTATCTATTTGAGAGAGAGAGAGAGGCAGATAGAGAGGGAGAGAGAGAGAGAAAGAGAGAGAGAGAGAGCACATGCTGGGTCCTCTAGCCACTGCAAACCAACTCCAGACACATGTGCCACCTTGTACATCTGGCTTTACATGGGTACTGGGGAATTGAACCTGGGTTCTTTTGCTTTAAGGCAGGTGTCTTAACTGCTAAGCCATCTCTCTAGCCCAGTCTCATTCTTTTTTTGCTGATGACCTGGTCCCCTGCTAGTGCCACATAACAAGCTACCTCAACTGTGGATCGAACATTTGAGAAGGGTTTCACTAGGTAGTTTAGACTTGAGTTCTCTCTCACTGTGTTGTAGTCAGATACAGGTAAGAGGCTTCAGTCATCTCCTGCAGGCTGAATAGCCACATTCACTCTGGTTGTCAGCTGGTGCCAGCTGCCGTCTTATGCGTGGGACCTATCAAACAGAGAAGTCTGAGGTCACTGAGACTTCTTAACATGGCATCTGGCTTCATCCCAAGAGAACCAGGCAGAAGGTACATAACCTTTTCTGACCTTTCCTCAGAAGACACCCAGTATCTCTTCTATGCACTCTCTTGGAGGAAACAGTAATTATTCTTTCAAGATCAATTCTGTCACCAATTCTTGATGGGGACATGGCTAGTTCACACTATAGAAGAGCATTTAAGAGGGAAGATATTGTTGGGCCATCTTTGGAAAATACAGTCTGATCCAGCTCCCAGGTTGGCCTCTTCTATATTGTGTGTGTGTGTGTGTGTGTGTGTGTGTGTGTGTGTGTGTGTGTAGTGTTTCAAGGTAGGGTCTCACTCTAGCCCAGGCTCACCTGAAATTCACTATGTAGTCTCAGGGTGGCCACAACCTCATGAAAATCTTCCTACCTCTGCTTCCCAAGTGCTGTAATTAAAGATGTGCACCCCATGCCTGGCTGGTCTCTTCTATCTTGATCTATCTTAAAAAAAATATTTTTATTTATTTATTTGCAAGCAGAGAGAGATGCAGAGAAAGAGAGAGATACAGAGACAGTGAATGGGGGCCCCAGGGCCTCTAGCCACAGCAAATGAACTCCAGATGCATGTGATACTTTGCGCATCTGGCTTTATGTGGGTACTGGGGAATCAAACTCGGGTCATTAAGTTTTGCAGGCAAATGTCTTAACTGCTGAGCCATCTCGCCAATCCTTGACCTCTTACCTGCTTTTCTGTTTTATATGTACCATTCAATACCTCCTCTCGATGTCTTATCAGCTCAAAGTCAAGTCTGACATAGAATTTGTCACAACAGTCCTCCTTCCCAATAATCTTATTATTTTGATGATGTGACAGCTTGAAAAAAATAGACTAAAACCTTCTGGTTTTGAGTTTTCTCTTCCTGACGATAATGTGCTACCAAGCTATGCCTTTACTTCTCTGAGAATGGCTTGTGGGCTCTGCATCTGCTGCTGTCACCCTGGTGGGACTTCTCCTCACCCCTCAGCCTCCAAGATAATCTTTTTTCTTTTTCTTTTTTGGTTTTTCGAGGTAGGATCTCACTCTAGCTCAGGCTGACCTGTATCTCATTCTGTAGTCTCCCCGCTGCCTCCCTAGTGCTGGAATTAAAGGTGTTTGCGACCACGCCCAGCATGGTGTTCTTGTTCCTTCTCTCCTTCATTTCCACCCACTTTCTACACTGTTGGGGTCCCCCCCAAGGCCAGCTCAGGAGGGACGATAGGGTCTCTGCCGAATTGGGGTGAGCAGCGTGGAGTCACGACACAGACTCCGGGAGTTGGGTGAAAGTGGGAGCGAGAACCCACAAACTCGTTTATTCAGGAAGTGTACATGGGTTTTAAGGGGCTGGTAATCCTTGTATGGGGCGGTCCCCTTTTGGTGACCAATGACAGCTTGTCTCTGGACAGGACATCTCGTAGTAGGCTTCTCGTGAGCATGGGGCTATAACTGTTGTCACATCAAGCCTGCGCAAAACGCCACTTTTACAGAAGCCACTTCCTATTGTCTTTTGCCATGTGGTCTGGCTAGGACCAGGCCTGTATTGTGCCATACATATCCTCCTTTTTGTTTTTATTATTGGCAACCCTGAGAGGTATGGTTTATTGCCAAGCCATTGTTGAACCCAGGCCCCAAGGGATCATCATACGTGACAGTGCCTGTCTTAGGTTGATCCATCTCATGGAGACTTACCCGTCATGGGCCAAATGCCACCTAGGTGAGGAAACCCGAGGGGGATAGCCTGGTATGGCTTTTGGAAAGCCATTGTTGAACCCAGGCCCCAAGGGATCATCACATGTGACAGTGCCTGTCTTAGGTTGCCCCATCTCATGGAATCTTACCCGTCCTGGGCTGGCTGCCATCCTGGTGAGAAAACCCGAGGGGTATAGCCTGGTATGGCTTTTAGCATGAGGTCTGGCTAGGACCAGGCCTGTATGAGGCTGTTGCCTAGGAGGCATGGAAGGGCCAAGTGGGCGTGGCTCTGTGGCATGTGAACAGTCCCAGCAAGCGAGAATCAACTAGAGAGCCTGAAGAGGAACTGGGGTAGGACAGGTTGCTGGGTGAGTTCACCCTAGCGTCATAGTCAGTAGCATTGAGTGTCCTTAATGGTAGCAGCTCAATGTAATGAAAGGAGTTGGAAAGGAATTTATAGCTAGGTGGGGGGGGGGGATAAGTTTAAAGTCCCATATGTAGTCTGAGGGGTCTGGCATCATCTTCTTCAGCAAGGCTGGTCGCTGAGTCAGTGGCTGGTGGAGGGAAATAAGTTTAAAGTCCCGTATGTAGTCTGAGGGGTCTGGCATCATCTTCTTCAGTAAGGCTGGTCGCTGAGTCAGTGGCTGGACGGACGTTTCTGGCAGGAACCCAAACTGGGATCTGTGAAGTTTCTGGAAAGACACAAGCATACCCTCGGCCCTGCATTAAAAGAGGGTGGGGCCCCTTCCAAATATTAGTAAGAGGATCTTTCCAGCGGACTAAGGGTAAGGGTGTCGTGGTTGGTTGGGATCTCCAATGTTTGTAGGCTGGGGAGAGTCCTGCCTCATCAAAGGTGAGAAAATTGAGGGTGAAAAGAGCTTCCACTAGGGCCAAGTGGGGGTCCTTGGGCGACATAGTGGACTTTTGTTTTATAATTAGTTCCTTTAGGGTCCGGTTTGTTCTTTCCACGATGGCCTGTCCTTGTGGGTTGTAGGGGATCCCAAGGGAGTGTTTTATTCCCCAAGAATCCATGAAGGATGTGAATTGGGCAGATGTGTATGTAGGGCCATTGTCTGTTTTAATTGACCAGGGCACGCCCATGACTAACATAGCGGTTTTTGTTGCCTTAATAACATGGGATGCCTTTCCCCCAGAGAGAGCAATAGCAAAAGTAAGCTTAGAATAAGTGTCCACAATGACATGGACATATTTGAGGTTACCAAAGGAAGGTATGTGGGTAACATCCATCTGCCAGATAGAATTTGGGGTAAGGCCTCTAGGATTGACTCCTTGAGGCTGTAGGGGGCCCAGGGGGGCTAGGGGGGCACATGCCTTACAAGTACGGGTTAAATGTTTGAATTGGCCAAGCGAGAGCTCAGGATATAGGGTTTGTATAAGGTCCTGTGCCAAGGAGTATGTCCAAGGTAATTGGAATTTCATCCCTAAGATTTTGGCGGGCCTGGGATTTAGCCAGTTCACTATAGGTGGGATGGCCCATTGTAAGAGGACTTGTTCAAAGTAAGCAGAATCAACACAGGATTCCTGGGCTGCCTTACGGATGAGGGCCAGATCAAAGAGGGGGGTGGGGAGCCACGGCCTGATTGTGGCATCTGGCCCTACGTTAACAGGGAAGGCAGCGAAGGGGCGTGTCAGGGAACCAGCAGTCACCTGGGTGTGTCCAGGACTGAGCAGGGGGAGGTCCCTGGAAGGGTAATTAGGGGGAGGGGTGGTTGCAAGTGTGGCCGTAGCAGGAGGGGGTTGGTGTGGCAGCTTATTATCATTTAAAGGTTTTAGTTCCTCCTCATCCGAGTTATCGGAAGAGGGGGCTGGGAGAGACGAGCTGTGAAGAGCCAATTCAGGTTCCTTTTCATATTGTTTGTTATGGGCATAAATGATTTCCTGTACTGTGCAGCCTTTAAGGCCGGCAATTATGGCAAGGAGGATAGAAAAGAATGGAGCAGGGAAGGTGTGCCCTTTATAAACCTCACATTTTTTGGCAAGGACTAGGACCCGGGACCAAATGTTAGTGTCCCAGATGTTCTCCGGAGTGATCCATGGGGCTAAAACAAGAGTTTCATCCCAAAAGCTATGGAGGTCTTTTTGTTTTAATTTTAAGCCACATTGCAGAAGGAGGGCCTTAAGAGCTTGCAATTGCGGCGTCCTCTGGTGGGGAGGGAGGTTGCCCATTGCCGCGTGGTGTTGTTTGATGGGGGCTGGGCTGGGACACTCCTGAATCAAAGAGACTGAGAAAATAATAACCCAGATCAAAGATGATAGACCAGAGGATAATCATGCAAACCACAAGTCCTAATGCTGGGGCCAGCTGAGACATACGGATAGATTGTTTAGGACCCACGTGTCTTGTGCTTAGTGGGGGGAGGGGCCAACACAGGCTTAGGGCCGTGCAGCAGTGTGTACCTTGGGGGGGGGTAGGGGAGGACAAACAAAGAAAGAAGGGGGGGGTAAGGGGCTGCCTGCTCACCCACAGGCAACCGTTAGCCGTTTTTCTCTCACCAATGAAGAACTGGGCGCTTTGCTCGTCGAACTTTCAGGGACGAGGCATCGCCGAGGGGGCTAATCGCCGAGGGGGCTTCTCGAAGAACTGGGCGTTTTGCCGTTCTGCCAAATGCCGAGGGGCTGCTCACCGGCTCACGGGACGTTCAACGGGGCATCTCGCCAGATGCCGATGGGGCAGGGGGGTCACGGATGGGGTGTCTCGCTAACACCGACGTCGGGGCAGAGGGTCCCTGTTCAGGCGCCAGATGTTGGGGTCCCCCCCAAGGCCAGCTCAGGAGGGACAATAGGGTCTCTGCCGAATTGGGGTGAGCAGCGCGGAGTCACGACACAGACTCCGGGAGTTGGGTGAAAGTGGAAGCGAGAATCCACAAACTCGTTTATTCAGGAAGTGTACATGGGTTTTAAGGGGCTGTTAATCCTTGTATGGGGCGGTCCCCTTTTGGTGACCAATGACAGCTTGTCTCTGGACAGGACATCTCGTAGTAGGCTTCTCGCGAGCATGGGGCTATAACTGTTGTCACATCAAGCCTGCGCAAAACGCCACTTTTACAGAAGCCACTTCCTATTGTCTTTTGCCATGCGGTCTGGCTAGGACCAGGCCTGTATTGTGCCATACACTACACCCCAATCTGTTCAGTCTCCTAAACCCCACATCCCACTTTCCCACTCCATTTAGCTACCTTTCCAGTACCGGGATCTCTAGGAAGTGAGCTAGGAGGCAGTTTAGCACACAGGATTCTCTTAAAGAGTGATTTTTAATTTTTTTTTTTTGGTTGGTTTTTCGAGGTAGGGTTTCACTCTGGTCCAGGCTGACCTGGAATTCACTATGTAATCTCAGGGTGGCCTCGAACTCTCAGCGATCCTCCTACCTCTGCCTCCCGAGTGCTGGGATTAAAGGCGTGCGCCACCACGCCCGGCTAAAGAGTGATTTTTGAGATGGAAACACCTATGGAAGGAAAGGAAGGAGATAGAATTGAGGAGAAGAGAAAGTAGAGTTGCAATACAGACTCAACCCCAGGGTCAGCACCCCCCCCCCAGCTCTGTTGTTAGAACCCCCCTTCTTCAGAGCTGTCCAAGGCCGCGCTGAGATGGCTGAGAGCTGAGGCTTGTTATGTTTCTGCCTCATTCAGTCATGGGTTGGGTCACTGTGGACAGGAGCGTGGGTTGCTGGGAAGCAGCTCTGTGAAGAAGTGGAAGTCCCTGAGAGGACAACGGCACTCGGGCTACCCACAGCACAGCCAGAGCTTGAGCCACAACTCCGCCCTTCATTCCATCCTCAGTCAGCTCCCTTCCACACCGCTGTTGCTGACTTTCCTTCCGATAGAACAGTCTCTTGCTTCTCTCCACCGCAGCTAGGCCCTGAACCTCTAGAGAGAAGAACAAGACCATTTCCTCTTGATAGCCCAGGGAGAAGCACATGTATATTCATAGTTGAAACGAGGGCAATACTTTGGGGATCAGTTAGCCAGGGTGTAGAAAACACAAAACTTACTCAGAGTTTGGTTTTCATTTCTTTTTAAATTTTTTTGTTTATTTTTATTTATTTATTTGAGAGCTACAGAGAGAGAAAGAGGTAGAAAGAGAGAGAGACAGAGAGAGAGCAAGAATGGGCGCACCAGGGCCTCCAGCCACTCCAAACGAACTACAGATGCATGCACCACCTTGTGCATCTGGCTCACATGGGTACTGGGGAATCGAGCCTTAGGCTTTACAGGCAAGGGTTTAACCACTAAGCCATCTCTCCAGCCCCTTGGTTTTCATTTCTATTACCACACCATAACAGAACAAATGGTTTGTGGAAGTTCTACTTCAATGTCTTTGTGAAGGAAAAAGAGCCAAAGCCGGCTGCCTGGAGCTTGCAGAGCAAGGACCAAGAGCAAGAGAGGCATGTGGAAGGGATGCCCATCTTACCTGAGCTGTGCCTGAGGTCCTACTCCACCTTTCCCTCCTCAACAGGGGGTCCTTCTTGATCTCATACGGTGCTGTGTGTTTATATTTTATTATTTATTTATTTATTTATTTATTTATTTATTTGACAGAGAAAGAGGGAGAGAAAGAGAGAGAATGGGTGTGCCAGGGCCTTCAGCCACTGCAAATGTGCCCCCTTGTGCATCTGGCTAACGTGGGTCCTGGGGAATTGAACCTAGGTTCTTTGGCTTTGCAGGCAAATGCCTTAACCGCTAAGCCATCCCTCCAGCCTGGGTGCTATGTGTTTATCACTGGCTATAAAGTGTTGCCCAAATGCCAAGTATAATTACGGTGAGCAATTATATTTTGCCTGGAGAGGTAGAATTCCAGCCATTATGGAGGGAGGTAATGATAAAATAAATGGAATGCGTTTTCTTGGACCTGTGAAAGCAGGAACTGTTTTCCTGCCCTTTCAGATCACGCTCTGAATGTAGGCCTCATACACCAGGGGCACTCCAGACACCAACTCCCATAGGCACGTCTTTCTCTTTGTAGACTGACTCATCCTTGCTTTGGGGAGAGGGAAAACGTTCCCAAGTGCATTTCTAGGAGCAACTGCAGAGGTAGCTTTCATGGATGGCTAGGCTCTGAAGGTCACTCAGGGAACCCCCTCATCCTTGGAGCCCCAGGGCATTATGGGGAAAATTGGGGGATTTCCTACCACTCTACAGTGTCTGAAATTTAGCGACAGCCTTCATATCTAATAAAACATTAGAAATAAAGCACTTTGGACCTCCCTAGATGCAAGATTTTACATGTTTTTTTTAAAATATATATTTAGAGTTCTGTTTCTCCCTCTGGGCAAATTTTATAAATAACCATTGGGAATGCTGAACAGAATTCAATTTCCATATTGATTCTGTTTCCAATTCTGTTTTCATGTAAAAAAATAAGCAATTTAAAAAAATATGATATGGCCTTTGCTCCCTGAAGGTTTATAGAATTAGATACTGTAAATAGAGGTATATGAGGAAAGAAGGAAGCAAAGGTGTTGAGGCAAAGCAAGCAAAGGCTTATTTAGAAAGAAATGAATACATATACCTGTGGTACTAGAGATGGAACCTTATGCATGCTACGCAAGTACTCCACCACTCAGCTACATTCCCCGTTATATCTGGAGATAAGTACTGATTCATCTCACAACCTTAACTTCTCCCTACACAGTGTAGGCTTTACTATTCAGCATGGATTGAATACTTGCTGCACATACGTTCGGTTTGATTCTAAGGTGGTTTGAATATGATGCTTCATCTACATTCCCTTTAAGCCCTGGGAATAGAGACTATTATTGACCAATTTTATAGAGTAGAAGCTGAGCCCTCGAGTATTGAGTAGCTTGCCCCCAAATGTCAATCTAACTCCCAGAGCTAAGGCTTCTAACTTTTTTTTTCCTTACAGGCTGAAGCACACCTTAGCATGCAGAAAGTTTCATATCCTTTTTCTTTTCTTTTTCTGGCTTTTCAAGGTAGGGTCTCGTTCTAGCCCAGGCTGATCTGGGAATTCATTGTGTAGTCTCATGTTGTCTTTGAACTCACAGCAATCCTCCTCCCTCTGCCTCCCAAGTGCTGGGATTAAAGGCATGCGCCACCACGCCTGGGGTAAGTGCCATTTCTATGCACTCACACGCTTTTAACTGCTGAGCCATCCCTCCAAGCCAAGTCATACCTTCAGATACAGTGTAACCCTCCTCTTGAAAAGCAGAGTGTTCTAGGTTTACAAGGTCTCTAGTGAAGATTCCTGCTTGTTCAGCTGCTTGATTGCATTACATACTCCAGGAAAATCCTTGTGACTTAAAGAAACTATGACTCCTTAAAAGGTTAGATCCCAGGCTGGAGAGATGGCTTAGCGGTTAAGGCGTTTGTCTGAGAAGCCTAAGGACCCCGGTTTGATTCTCCAGGTCCCATGTAAGCCAGATGCACAAGGGGGCACACACATTTGCTTGCAGTGGCTAGAGGCCCTGGCCCTGGCCCTCTCTCTTTCTCTTTCTCTCTCTCTCTCTTTCCCTCTCTCTGTCCCTAATAAATAAATAAATAAAAATAAAATCTTTAAGAAGAAAAAAGGTTAGATCCCATCGCAAGTCACTTAGGTCCTGCATCTCTTCCAACACACCTTAATCTCCATCTCCATCTGGGTTCTAGGGTTCTCCTCATGTGTCCCCAAATGATGGCCTTTGCCTTTCTCCTAGCATTTAATTATTATTATTATTATTTTTGTTTGTTTTTTTGAGGTAGGGTCTCACTGTAGCCCAGGCTGACCTAGAATTCACTCTGTAGTCTCAGGGTGGCCTTGAACTCATGGTGATCCTCCTACCTCTCTGCCTCCTGAGTGCTGGGATTAAAGGCGTGCACCACCACGACAGGCTCAAAAAATATTTTAAATTATTTCTTTGAGAGATTGGAAGAGTGTGAGTATGGGCATGGCAGGATCTCCTGCCACTGCAACAAACTACAGATGCACGTGTCTGGCTTTAAGTGGGTCTCAAAAAAAAAAAAATTGGGTGCATGTGAAGTCAGGTGGGTAGACAGGGTCAGACAGTTTGTATTAGACCTAAATTCTGCTGAAAGCCAAAGAAGGCAATGAGCAAAGACTAGACATTAGTCACCAGTGATAGCCTCATGCTGGCCTGGCTCAATGAACAATGAAGTCTCTCCAACTGAACTGACAGAGATAGATCAGCTGTTCTTAGGAGTGGCGGATTGTCAACTTATGGACATGCTAGTCCCAGGCTTGAAGAAAGTGAAATTTCAACAAGTTAGAACATAGAAATATACCCAGAATTTCAAAAGATTAAAAGCAGGATTCAAGAGGATGGGTGTTGACAAAATTCCTGTGGATTAATTAGTAAAAGGAAATATCAAAACAATGAACAAAAAGTTTTTTTTTTTTTTTTTTTTTGTCTCAGGGTGGTCTTGAACTTACAGCGATCCTCCTATCTCTGCCCCCAGAATGCTGGGATTAAAGGTGTGTGGTATCACGCCTGGCCTTCAAAAAGTTTTTGATGAGAACTCTGATGGAAAAGATTATAACCCCACGACTGCCAGATAGGGACAAGAAAGTACCATGGCTACTTCCCTTGTCATTCCAGCCCTAACTAAACCAAAGAAACATCTCAGCTCTAGCAGTGCAGCTCCACAGAGACCCATTTCAACACAGAGAACTACTGCAGCTGAAGGCTGGTCCAGAAATGGTGAGAAAGCATCCTGGTATGGGCAATGAGAATGAAGAAATAGCTCAACTGGTGCAGCAGGTCCAAGTATCAAAGCTTACTGTTCAAGACATGGAGAAGGAGAGAAATTTCTACCTTGGAAAATTTAGGAACATTGAATTAATTTGCCAGGAGAATAATAAGCAAAATGACCCTGTATTGAAGAGGTGTGTGTAGCAGACAGCTTCAGGTTCACTGAGATGAACTTCCAGACCAGGCACAGTTATGGAGGAAGGGATATTTATTGAAGCTTACAGATCCAGGGGAAGTTCCATAATGGCAGAAGAAGCTGGCCTGCTTTCACAGGACCAAACACAGAGAGAAAAGCCACAATCCAAAAGCCACACAGCACAGCACACCTCAGGAACTCCAATTAGGCACACTTTGCATATCTTTAGATTGAAATCCTAAACCCACCACCACACCTTAAGATCCACCCAGAGACACTGCCTCCAGCAAGGTGGCTGCAGATGCAAACTATAAACTATTAAAACACTGAATATAGTGGGGGCCATCTATTCAAGCTACCACAGTGTGCAACCACACCTAGCCAGACTTCTGTGTGCTATAGATGAAAGCTTTGTATTACCTGACGTTAGGTGGCTCATCAGAGAAACAAGAACCTGGACCTTCCGAGTGACACCCGAATTCTTCACTCAAATCATGTGCTTAACTAATAAACACTTCCTTTTACTATTAGAGGATTCACTAGTTTCTTCTCCTAAGCAAAATGCACCCCTTGTTAAAAGGGCACTTTGTAGACGCTTCACTCCTTTCTCAGTGAATCTGAGCCAGTTGTGGTTAGCTTGGAGCAGTAACATGGTTCACAGGGGAAACAAAGAGGCTGACTGTGGGACTCACAGATTGCTGGAGAAGGTGCTTTTATGTAACCTCAGGGAAATATAAAGATTACATAGAACTTTGAGCTAATGTGAAATCTTGGCAGAGAATATTTTTAAAGAGATTTATTTATTTTATTTAATTATTAGGGAGAGAGAGAGAGAGGGAAAGACAGAGAGAAAGTGAGAGAGAGAGAGAGAGAGAGAGAGAGAGCGAGAGAATGGGTGTGCCAGGGCCTCTAGCCACTGAAGACGAACTCCAGACACATGTGCCACCATGTGCAACTGGCTTATGTGGGACCTGGAGAATGGAACCTGGGTCCTTAGGCTTCGCAGGCAAGTGCTTTAACTGCTAAGCCATCTCTCCAGCCCTATATTTCTTTTCTTCATTTTTTTTTTTTTTTTTTTTTTTTTGAGGTAGGGTCTCACCCTTGCCCAGGTTGACCTGGAATTCACTATGTAGTCTCAGGGTGGCCATGAACTCATGATCTTCCTACCTCAGCCTTCCAAGTGCTGGGATTAAAGGCATGTGCCACCAAGCCTGGGTTGGCAGAGAACATTTAAAAACATTATTTATTTATTTATTTGCAAGCAGAGAGAGAGAGTAGAGATAGATAGAGAGAGAGAGAGAGAGAAGAGAGACAGAGAGAGAATGGGAAAGTCAGGGCCTCTAGCCACTGCAAACAAACTCCAGATGCATGTGCCCCTTGTGCATCTGGCTTACGTGGGTCCTGGAGAATTAAACCTGGGTCCTTTGGCTTCTCAGGCAAACACCTTAACTGCTAAGCCATCTCTCCAGCCGGGCAGAGATCATTTTAATAAATAACTTAAGAATATTTAAAATATGTGCTCCTATTTCTTATGTATCTGACATTGTGTCTGGGGTGGAAGGGCTAGAGGTTGGAACCTTTGGAACCTACTGTTAACAAGCCTTCAAGGCTGCTTGGTCCTATAGGGTTAGTCTTTAGCCCAAAGGTAAAGTTTAGATATTTTATTTATTTATTTAAGAGACATACAAAAAAGGAGGAGAGAGAGAGAGAGAATGGGCACATCGGGGCCTCTAGTTACTGCAAATAAACTCCAGACACATGTACCATCTTATGCATCTCACTTTATGTGGGCACTGGGGAATTGAACCCAAGTCCTTAGGTTTTGCAGGCAAGTGCCTCAACCACTGAGCAATCTCTCCAGTCCAGGGAAAGTTTACAAAGTCTGTCTGTAAAGCCACTGGGTATCATTGACCAGTTGCATTCTGGCTAAAAGCAAGTGGTATGTTTGTTTGAGCAAATAGTGGGTGTGTTTCAGTCTGAGATGTTTGAGGGGAACAGCTCAATTTTCATTGAGTATTCCTTTGAAGATTTTCCCAATTCTTCTCCCAAATTTCTGTGTATTGTGTTTTGTTTTGTTCTGTTTTGTGTTTTCGAGGTAGGGTCTCATTCTGGCCCAGGCTGACCTGGATTTCTGTAGTTCAGGCTGGCCTTGAACTCACAGCAATCCTCCTACCTCTGCTTCCCAAGTGCTGGGAAGGTTGTTTCTTTTTTTTTTTTTTACATCAAGTATGTTTATTTTTTTTCTTTCTTTTAATCTAACAACTACTTCAGAGGATGTACCCACACCTCTAGAATTTGAATGGGTGTTACGTCCCATTTTACTGTCTCTTAAGTTTACATTTAACACGTTTCTCTGCTCTGCTCCCTCTGGGACTCCTCTCTGACCCCCTCAGTTTGGTGCTGAGTATTGAAAGTACAGCAGGCAGGTGAGCATGCTGCAAGTTCTTGTGAACTGCAAAGGCAGTGACCAGTGAAGGCCACCACTACATGGGGATCTACAAGTAAGGCTGAGGTGCTTGCTGTATCTGCTGTTTACAGCTCTCCTCTGTTATCCAAATACTTCAGCAGTGCACTAATCTCTTTGGAGATAAAATTCACTAGTGTGTTACTAAATGTTAATTTTTTTTTTTTTTGCAGAAAGCAATGGCAGTGTATCAGAATCAATCACTAATACTCAAAGTATTTCATTCTTTAACTCTCTCTCATTTGCTGTGACCATGGCCTGTTCAAGTTCCTTTGCTGGCAGAATTCTGCCAAATGTATATCACTCACTGGTGAGATGGCTCAGCCCCTGGTGTGTTTGTGTTCATTTGTTTCTGGTGGTAGCTTGGCCTGAAATGTGCGTAGGTATTTTATGACAGAATTCTGTACTACAGGCTCTGTGTGAAATTTAGAGGAAACCCCAGGTTCAGTGATTAACAAAGCCAAAAAGTGCAGGTAACTAGCCATTTTCAAATGACAGTGGTGTTATTCCTCCTTTGTAGCCTATTAGACTTTTGTTGCCCCTAAATTCCATTTGATTGGAACCCTATTTTTAACTTGGTCTTTCTTGACATGGTGTTTTCTTTCTTTCTCTTTTAAACAGTTCTAAATAAAATTTTGCTTTTCAAAATTAAAAAAAAATGTGGTGTGCAGGGCATGGTGGCTTATGCTTTTAATCTTACCACAGGAGGCTGAGGTCGGAGAATTTCCATGAGTTTGAGGCAAGCCTGGTCTACTGATGGAGTTCCAGGTCAGCCTAGACTAGAGTGAGCCCTGCTTCAAAAAAGAGGGGTGGTGGCTGGAGAGATGGCTTAGCGGTTAAGGCACTTGCCTGCAAAGCCGAAGAACCCCCACTTGATTCCACAGGACCCACGTAAAACCAGATGTACAAGGGGTATCTGAAGTTCATTTGCAGTGGCTGGAGGACCTAGAATGTCCATTCTTTTTTGTCTGCCTCTCTGTGTCTTAAATAAATAAAAATGTTTTTAAAAAAATCAACACCAAAACACAACAACAACAACAAAAAGGTGGACTGTGCCTGAGGGATGACACCCAAAAGAGGTTGTCATCTGGCCTCCATCTGCATGTATGCATGTGTACATACATGTACACCAGCATCACACATGAATATATGCACACACAGTGAAGAAGGTGCTAGTGGAACCTTAGTTTTGCAGATTATGAAACTGAAAGGGAAGAGAGTGTGATGTCTCTAAGGTCACTCAGTGGAAAGTGACAGTAGAGTCACGATTTGAACCACTGTAATGACCCTTGGTCACCACACTGGGCTGCCTTTGAAGGAGGGTCTTCCATTCCCACACCTGGGGCGCATTCCTTTAACTTCCTCCCCTCCGTGGTGTCACTGACCAGGTAAATGAGAGGCAGGAGAGCGACCCACAGAGATACGTGTGCAGACTCAGGCAAGCTGGGTAGGCACCAGCTCTGCAGCTTCACTGCACGGGTTCAATGTGCCCAATGGAGTTTTGATTCACTAACTGTGGAAAGGAAAATGGGAAGAAAAATAATGGCCCATGCCTTATGTGGTTGAACACTAAGTTAAAACATAGTAAACGCCATGAACAGTGGCATACAGTAAATGCTCAATATCTTTTCTTTTCCTTTTTGAGGGGTGGGGTTGTTTCTGTTCTCTTAATTCTCAAAGTGCAGAAGCAGCAGGGCTTTTGTAGTAAGCATTGGTAGCTTCGGAATAAGGTCAGGTGTGAGCATTGCTAATGACCGTTTCCTATAAAATCACAAGTGAAAGATTTTCTTCTCTGTGGCCTCCCTTTCTGTGGTGATTTGAATCAGGGGTCCCCCATAAACTCATGTGTTTGAATGCTTGATTCCCAGCTGATGGCAATTTGGGAATTGGATCCTTACTGGAGGAGGTGTGTTGGTGGGTTTGGGCTTTATGGGTAATATAGCCGGCTCTCCCTTGCCAGTGTTTGACACACTCTCCTGCTGCTGTTAGTGACCTGATGTTGGCCAGGAGACGGCCCAGCCTTTGCTCATGCTATGTTTTTCACTGCCGTCATGGAGCTTCCCCTTGAGTCTATAAGCTAAGAATAAACCTTTTCCTCTCACAGGTTGCTTTTGGTCAGGTGCTTTGTGCAACGTGAAACTGACTGTAACACTTTCCTTGTCCCTAAAATTAATATGGAAAACTTTTACTCCTTAAGATAGTGCCTAGAAAGAGCTTTGTAAATTCCAAATCTAAAACACAATGTAAGGCTGGAGAGAAGGCTCAATGATTAAGGCACTTGCCTACAATACCTAATGACCAGGGTTCAACTCCCCAGTGCCCACATAAAGCCAGATGCACAGAATGGCACATGCATCTGGAGCTCGTTTGCAGCGGCTGGAGGCCCTGGCTGCCATATTCATGCTCTCTCTCTTTCTCTCTCCTTGCAAATAAATAAAAACATATTTATGGGCTGGAGAGATTGCTTAGTGGTTAAGGCACTTGCCTGCAAAACCAAAGAGTCTTGGTTCGATTCCCCAGGGCCCATGTAAGCCAGCTGCACAAGGTGGCACATGTGTCTAGAGTTTGTTTGCAGTGGCTAGAGGCTCTGGTGTGCCTCTCTCTCTCAAATGCATAAATAAAAATGTTTTAAAAACACACACACAGACACACATTTGAGGCTGGAGAGATGGCTTAGTGGTTAAGGCCCTTGCCTGCAAAGCCCAAGGATCCCGCGACTCTCCAGGACCCATGTAAGCCAGATGTACAAGGGAGCACCTGGAGTTCATTTGCAGTGGCTGGAGGCCCTGGTGCTCCCATTCTCTCCCTGTCTCTCTCTGCCTCTTTCTGTCTCTCAAAAAAATAAGTAAATAAAATTTGTAAAAAAAACCCCACACATTTAACATTTTTTTGTGTATTTTTATTTATTTATTTGAGAGAGACCGACAGAGAAAGAGAGAGGGAAAGAGAGAGAGAGAATGGGCACACCAGGGCCTCCAGCCAGTGCAAACGAACTCCAGATGCACGCGCCACCTTGTGCATCTGTCTTACGTGGGTACTGGGGAATTGAGCCTTGAACCGGGGTCCTTAGGCTTCACAACCAAGCGCTTAACGGCTAAGCCATCTCTCCAGCCCCTCCCCACACATTTAAAACACAGTGTACATAGAGATTAAAGATCTCTCCCATTGTGTTATGTAGGGCTGTGCAGATGGCTCTCTTTCAGGAGGTCTTTAAGGAGCTAAAAAGGCTGTTGGTGGGTGGACAGGTCAGACTTTTGAGTGACCGGTAAAAAGGCAAAAACTGGAGCTCTCAGTGGATGTGTCAAGGGACAGATTTAGTGTCAAGAAGAAAGGAAGAACGTTCTTTTGCATATAGCCCTCAGAAAATGGAAACAGGCACTCGGAAAGGGAGCGACCTGTCACTGGAGACCATCAAGGAAGGACTTCAGACCATTGAAAGGAAATGGCCAGAGGAAATGCCGTAATGAGGCAGGGTGGCAGAGCTTAGGAAAGCCTGGTTCCGTGCGCTGTGGCATGCAGTGAAGCCAGACAGGTGGGGCTGCTGGAAGCAGGAAGTCAGCCCAGGCCCCACTAGACTGAACGGACCAGCTGTCTGAGGGAGGTCCTGTCTCTTTGGCTGCTTTAGGCCCCAGAGCCTAGAACTGTATACAATCTACTCATTCACTCAGTTAACTCACCAAACATTTACAGGCCCGAGAGTCAATTCCCCTGCAGAGGACCCACGTGGGTCTGCCGGCATTGGCGAGCCTCCTGCTAAGCGACCGGCAGAGGGCAGAAGAGACACGCAGATGCCGAGCCCCGCACAGCCCTGCTTCCCTGCAGGGGGTGGGAGGGGGAACTGGGTCACTAGGTCCTGCCAAGTGGCAACAGTGCCAGGCACATTGGGCCTCTTCAGCCTGCGCTGTGAGGTCCCATACCTGCCAGGGCAATGAGAGCACTCTCGCCTCTGGGCCGGCGGAAGTCACTTGTCTGGAGAAGGGAGGTTGAGATAGATTGCAGGGCTTTCTTTGTTTTGTTTGGATATAGGTGTTTGTTTGTTTGTTTGTTTGTTTGTTTGTTTGTTTGTAGACACGGTCTCACTATGTAGCCCCTGCTGGCTTGGAATTCGGGGTCTTCCTGCCTCACCTTCTAAGTGCACCACCACGCCTGGTTAACATCTATGACAAGATGGCTCAGGGCTAGGCAAAGAAGCCAAAAGGCTGGGAAGAGAGCTTCCCAGCCAAAGGTTTGTAAGTAGCTTGGGTACATCCTAGGCCAGATTTTAGAGGATAGGCCAGGCAGGCAAAGCACGGATGGGTGGAGGGGTTTGCCCCTGGAGAGCTCACTAAAAGGAGTTCAGGGCTCTCTTCAGGCTGAGAGCAAACATCCATTTGGAGGTGGGGGAAGGGCTAAGTGGCTGGATGTGAGTGAAGGCTACAGTTGATTTCTAGGGAGTGAGAAAGATCTGGAGTCAGATTGGCCTTTTTTTGTCTTGGTGTGCTACCTAGAGGTCATAGGGCCTCGGGTCAGTCATGTTCAGGCCTCATGGACCTTGTTAAACAGGTGGAGCACTTATGAAGGTAGAGTGGAAGAAGGCCCTGATGTGTCCTTTGCTTCAGTCTCCTCCCCTTCTGCACATCCTGGTGGGACACTATGTACAGGATAACATCTGAGGCAGATGTCTTTGAGCAGGACAGGGAGGATGGATTCCCACTGGCCTGTCAGTCCTGTCATGGTGGACACATCCTGGAGGAGTGCTGTTCAGTGGGCTACCTTCCCAAACTCTCTCTCTCTCTCTCTCTCTCCCTTCTCTCTCTCTCTCTCCATATATATAACGTTTGTTTTAAAAATATATTTTATTTATTTATTTGAGAAAGAGGAAGAGAGAGAGAGAGAGAATGGGCACGCCAGAGCCACCAGCCACTGCAAACAAACTCCAGATGCATGCTCCCCCTTGTGTATCTGGCTTATGTGGGTCCTGGAGAATTGAACCAGGGTCCTTTGGCTTTGCAGACAAACGCCTTAACCGCTGAGCCATCTCTCCAGCCCTATAACATTTGTTTTTTTGAGATAGGGTCTCGCTCTAGCCTAGGCTGATCTGGAATTCACTATGAACTCTCAGGGTGGTCCTGAACTTAAAGCAATCCTCCTACTTCTGCCTCCTGAGTGCTGGAATGAAAGCCGTGCCGCACCATGCCTGGCTTTACTTTTATTTATTTATTTAAAATATATTTTTATTTTTGTTTATTTATTTATTTGATGGGGAGAGAGAGAGAGAGAGAGAATGGGCACATTAGGGCCTCCAGCCACTGCTAAATGAACTCCAGACTCGTGTGCCCTCCTGTGCATCTGGCTAAAGTGGGTCCTGGGGAATCGAACCTGGGTCCTTTAGCTTTGCAGGCAAGCACGGTAACTGCTAAGCCATCCCTCCAACCCTATTTATTTGTTTGTTTGTTTTTTGTTTTGCTTTTCAAGGTAGGGTCTCACTCTGGCTCAGGCTGACCTGGAATTCACTCTGTATTCTCAGGGTGGCCGCAAACTAACAGCGATCTTCCTATCTCTGCCTCCTGAGTGCTGGGATTAAAGGCATGCACCACCACACCTGGCTCCTATTTATTTATTTTTGAGAGGGAAAAAGAGAATGGGTGTGCCAGGGCCTCCAGCTACTGCAAACAAACTCCAGATGCATGTGCCACTTAGTGTGTCTGGCTTTACTTAGGTACTGGGGAATCGAACCTGGATCCTTAGGCTTCACAAGCAACAGCCTTAACCACTAATCCATCTCTCTGGCCCACCAAACTCTTTTCCACCCATCCCCACAGCATCCTGCTACAGACCTATGAGGTTCTGGGAAGATCATGTCTCTGCCCACCTCAAGTCATAACTTTCTGAGGCACTTGAGGGTTTAAGAAGTCAGTGAGTTGGATCAATCTGAAATGGAAGGGGACTTGGAGATAGAATGAACTTCCTCGTGAGTTCTGATGGTTAGAAGGGCCACTTGAACCCACAGTTAAGAACTGGTTTATGGGGTTGGGGATTTAGCTCAGTGGATGAGCGCTCGCCTAGCAAGTGCAAGGCCTTGGGTTCGGTCCTCAGCACCGAAGGAAAAAAAAAAGAACTGGTTTATATGAGTGAGCCTGAATGACAGTATGTTAAGTGAAACATGCCAGGCACAGAAAGCAAAATACTGCATGTTCTCACTCATATGAGGAAGCTAACATGTTGATCTCATAGAAACTGAGAATCAATAGTTGTTATCAAATAGGCTGGAGAAGGTAGGGAAAGAGGATAGAGAAGAGTTGATAATGGCACAAGCATATTGCACTGGAGTAATACATAATGGTGTTCTATAGCATAGTGGACCAGAATTTATAATAATTTACTGTATATTTCAAAAAGCTAAAAGAAAGGATTTTGAATATTTCTAACACAGAGACATGATGGATGTTTGAGATGATGGATATGCTATGCTAATTACCCTAATCTGATCATTACACATTATACATACATGTCACAATATACCTTATAAATATGCAGAACCTTTAAAAAAGAACCTTTTTTCCCCTAAGAAACACCAGTCTGTGAATGTTTTCTCCATTAAGACCTCAATGCAAGACCTGCGCTGGCCCTTCCTTGCCAGCAGAGAGATGGCAGGTGAGGACGCTTCTAAGTAGAGGCTCAGCACAGTGCTCTGTCCTTGTTGCTTATTAATGAGGATGGGATCTTGGACGACTAATTTGAGTTCCTAGTTTTACTGATTAAAAAATAAAGGAAACAGAGGCCCAGGGATCCATGGGACGAGGGAATGGAAGCTCCCATCCTTTGCTGTTTTTGCCAGAATCTTTTCTGTGATCATATGGAGGAAGTGGCTGGATTACTACACTGAGCCACCCAAACTTAAGAGCATGTGTCCTTGGTGACCGCTTTGTGCACATCCTCCCAGTCGAACTCAGATTGTTGCTTGTGTTACCCAACCTCAAGAGTGAGAGAGCTGGCGTTCTCCGACCCTGGCCTCTGCGGCTTTGAGGAAGGCGAGCACTCCAAGGCTAAGGGGTCTCCTTAGCACTGTGGTGCTGGGCACAAAATGTGATCACTTGAGTTGGAATTCCAAATCCCCATGAACTGGCTGTGAAACTTGAGACAAGATCCTCAATGTCTCCCAGTCTCACTCACTGTCCTCTTCTGTTCAATGGAGACAAATAAGACTTTTTAAAAAATATTTATTTATTTATTTTTATTTATTTGAGAGAGAGAGATACAGAAATAGGCAGATAGAGGGAGAGAGAGAGAGAGTGCCAGGGCCTCCAGCCACTGCAAATGAACTCCAGATGCATGCACCCCCTTGTGCATCTGGCTTACGTGAGTCCTGGAGAATCAAGCCTCGAACCGGGGTCCTTAGGCTTCATAGGCAAGCGTTTAACCACTAAGCCATCTCTCCAGCCCAAATAAGACTTTTAAAAAAAAATTTTTATGGACAACTTCTATACTTACAGACAATAAATCATGATATTTCCCTCTCCTCCCACCATTCCCCTTCAGAACTCCATTCTCTGTCATATCTCCTCCCTCTCTCCATTAGTGTCTCTTTTAATTTGATGTCATCATCTTTTCCTCCTATTATGAGGGTCTTCTGAAGGTATTGCTAGACACTGCAAGGTCATGGATATCGAGAGACAAAAGACTTTTCACTTTGTATATGCTATTTTTTCCAGTTTATCTTAATCTGAACATGGAAGCAAGCATAAACTACAATAGGCTTCTCTCTTTCTTTTCTTTCTTTCTTGTTTTGTTTTGTTTTGTTTTGTTTTTTTTCAAGGTAGGGTCTCATTCTAGCCCAGGCTGACCTGGAATTCATTATGTAGTCTCAGGGTGGCTTTGAACTCATGGCAATCAATGCACCTCTGCCTCCCAGTGCTGGGATTAAAGGCGTGTGCCACCATGTTCAGCTCTCTTTTTTCTTTTATCTAGGAAAAAATAGGATCCAAAAGGGAAGGGGGCCAGGCATGGTGGTGCACACTTTTAATCCAAGCACTTGGGAGGCAGAGGTAGGAGGATTGCTGAGAGTTTGAGGCCACCCTAAGACTACATAGTGAATTCCAGGTCAGCCTGGGCTAAGGCAAGACTCAACTTCAAAATTTTTAAAAATAAAATAAAAAAGGGCTGGAGAGATGGCTTAGCAGTTAAGGCACTTGCCTGCAAAGCCTAAAGACTCATGTTCAACTCTGCAGGTCCCAAGTAAGCCAGATGCACAGTGACACAAGCATGCACGGTCGCATATGCACACAAGGGGGCATATGCTTCTGGAGTTCAATTGCAGTGGCTAGAGGCCCTGGTGTGCCAATTCTCCCCCCACCACCCACATTAAAAAATGCATTCACAAGGTAAAAGGTAGAATATAGTTTTTGGAATCTTCCAATCCAGGCACTGGTTGCTTTTCATTAGAATAAATAACCCAGGGAACAGAGCCAGGGCCTGGCAGGTTTCTGCTCCCAAGTTGCTGTGTGACTTTACCCTAACTGCTGGACATCTTTGTGCGTTAGTGTCCTCCTCTGGACAATTTGAGGTTGAGCATGTGACCTTGAAGGTCCTGCAGCCCTGCCCCTGCTGAAATTCAGTCATGCCCCCCACACTTTTTGTTCTCTGGGGTGCAGCGCATGCCCACGTCACTGCAGCACTTGAGGAAGCAGCACTTTGATGGGCTCTGGCCTGCTTCCCAGAGGAGGTCACTCGGGCCCCAGGGAAGCCCCTGGGTTGCTGATTTGCAAAGGGCTAGGCAATAGAGACTTTGGCCCTTTGGCATGTAGTTCCAGCCAACACTTTTCAGGGAAGGGTAAGGACGAGTATCGGGGCTGGCAAAGCCATGGAAAACCATCCAGAGCTCACGTTTTGAGGCCTTGCTTTGAAATCTGTAACCTCAGCCACCTGGGAAATGATGAATGCCTGAAAGGAAACACTGGTCAGGAGCTGGGGAAGATCGTCTGGGTAAGGAAAGAATTCCACTTGGGGGCAAGAGTGTGGGTAGTACTGGCAAGAGGAGACTCTGCAGGGAAAGCAAGCATCATAGAAGCAGCTAGCTACCCCATCCCTCCCTCAGTCAATAAGCAGTGATTCAGCATCTGACCGTGTGTGGCTCTGGGTAACAGCTGTCAGGGCGTCATCAGAGGCAAAGCTGGCAAGGAGGATTTGAGCTCCCAGAAAAGTGTCTGTGCTCCAGACTCTAAGCTGGAGGCAGGTCAGTATTAGAGAAGGAAGCACTCCATCCTGGAAGGCTGCAATGCCCCCAGCTGGTGTCCTGGAGCCAGCTGTCAGTCAGGGGATGAAGGGATATTCTCCTTCCCTTAGGCTGGGAGCGCTCCCAAATACCCGACTCATTCCTTCAACAGACATCTAACGCCGGGTTATCACGGATTCTGTGAGGTGTACACAGCGTTGACTCACTGAGTCTAAGACCTCCCTCTGCAGTGAGCAGAGGCTGGTGTGATGACAATCATCCTTGCTTGAAGACAGGCAGAAATGCCCACCCACAGTCACCTAGCTTCTAAGGCTTGGAGCTGAGTCCTTCTGTCTTTGAACCTTGTGTCCATTTTAATACAACGCTAACTGTCCTCCTATGACCTCATAACAAGGATGGACAATACGCCTCATTCTACCCCATGCACAATGGACAGATTTTTGGCCAAAAATAAAAAATGTTGACAATGTCAGGTGTTTTGGACGCCTAACCCCTTCGTAAACAGGAAAACCAACCAGTATTTATTTGTAGGGTCACCAGGTGAATGTCCAGTGGCCCTTAGAGTCACCAGCAGACCCTACCCTCTCATAACACTTCAGCTGTCCTCTCAAATCCCTTAGGTCTTGGTGCCTCCATTTCCACTTAGTGACTCCACTCCAGGGTTTCTTGATGACTCATGCAGAGGTAAAAGCCTGACCTTACATAGGCAGGAGAGAGGATGGAATCTTGGTAAAGGCCTCTCCTACTCAGATGACCTTGAGGACATATTTTTGAACCCTTGGGGTCTGCACTCCCTCATTTCTTACCACAATGATATCAACCACATCAAACCAAGCTTACAGCTTTGCTCTGGGAACTGAATGAGTTAACCCATATGAAGTCACCTAAGTACAAAAGAATATTCAGTACATGGTCCTTTTCATGGTGTAGAAATGGGGACCTTCACTGCAAGGAAAACAATACGAGAAGTACATATGATCTCAACTTATCCTCCCAATTCTCCTGGAGGTCGGCAGCATGTGTCCTTCATTTTGCAGATAAAGGAACTCTGACAGGTTAGGCTGCCATCCAAGGTCAAAGTGCTCAAAGCTCAAGTGCTTTTCTGTGGTGACTGCAGGAACTTTCCCTGAAGTCAGTTCCCATTTCATCTTCACTTTTGTCTTTTGTTTTATGAGACAGGATCTTTCTATGTAGCCTAGGCTGGCTTCAAACTCATAGGTGTGGCCTGGCTCTATCTTGAAAGGATTTTTATTTTTGTTTTTTAGAGAGAGACAGAGAGGAGAGATAGAGAATTGGCGTGCCAGGGCCTCAGCCACTACAATCGAACTCCAGATGCTTGCACCACCTAGTGGGCATGTGTGACCTTGTGCTTGCCTCACCTTTGTGCATCTGGCTTATGGGTCCTTAGGCTTCACAGGCAAGTGTCTTAACCACGAAGCCATCTCTCTAGCCCATCTTGAGATTTTTCCTTAGAGTAAGACCTGTAGGGACCTTTGTATCTGTTGTACTAATAGTTTCTCTGTTAAGTACTCAGAACACTGCAGTTATGTTTATCCCTTCCATTTTCTGTATCTTACATCTGTATGTCTATTTCCTTCAGTAGGCAGATGCTCTTTGAGGGCATGGACAGAATCTTGTTCTATTTCTCTGTGTTTCCTCTCCACAGACTATTACCTCAGGGTTTTGCATGTAATATATTTTGATCGATGTCTTGACCTGAGGGTGTGTTAGGTGGAGTGAGCAGAGCATGAGAGACAAAGTTAGAATCTGTGCTCCCACTGACATGAGGCTCAACCTTCCTGTGTCTCTCCAAGTCTTCATTGTAAAATGGGATGATAATATCGACCCTTGTGGGTTAGTGTGTGGAAATGAAAAGAGCAGGCACAGCATTGCACTGTACTGGCACAGAGTCCACTCTCAGTCAATGATGCGTGTTGTGGGAGCTGTGTGTAAACTTGATCAGGCAAAGAATGTAATAAGACATGGGAGCCTTAGAGAAACAAGGACACTACTAAAGAGCAGACTTGCTTATGTCTTAGGTGGTGGTGGAAGAGAGATAGATAAAAAGGAAGGAGTTATTTTAAGGAAAGTTCAGTACCATGAAGCAGAGCCAATAAAATCAATGTAAGGCTACTGGGACAAGGGGGAGAGGACTGATCAGAGACAACATAAGCCTGAAGCAGCATGCTAGACACTCTGTCCGGGATGAAAGAAGGGTCTAGAAAAGAACCCCAGCAATCCAAACAAGAAAAAGGCTGTGGGGGGGGGGGAAGCGGCCGGGAGGACACCATGATCCAAGGTGGCTGTGGGAGGAGCAGTATCTGTCTGGCTCCAAAAGGAGGATCTAAAAGCCAAAAAGGATGAATAATCCAGGCATCAGGCTCAAGGCAGGAGGCAGCTGTTCATTTATGGTTTGATGAGCACTTGCCTAAGCCTCTCAGCTAGTTTAAGAGAGCACTCCTAATGCAGTTTGGGCTGAGATGTCTCTCCACAGTGTGTCGGCTTTGCTGAAGACCCTACCAGGAAGAGATGGGGGACAGTAGAAGTGGAAAGACCACAGGCACCTGGGCGCAGGCAGGAGACACTGAACCCTGCGTCTCCCGGGGTGTCATCGTCACGGAGGAGGCCTGCTTTCAGTAGTGCCCTGGGCGCCTTTAGCACATCAAGAAGGCTCTTTTCTGAGCTCTCTACAGCTCAAAACAAAATTTGCTGGTACAGGGATTTCTATCTGCAAGCCATAGGGCTGGAAAGGTTGCAATAATTTAAAAACGGCTGCCCTGCCTCTTCTGGAGTCCAGGCTCCATTCTCTTCAGCCACCAAGGAAGAGGCAAGCTCAGCCATTCACCAGCCTGCAGGGGCATAAGTGGTCTTTCTGGCCTTAGGATCCAAGTCAGGTTGTCCACAGGAATCTGCAGCCTAACTCGTAGCTAGAGAAACAAAAATTCTTTCACCCACAGAGCCTAGAGGCAAACAGGCTGTACCTGTAAACTAGAAATATTAGTGGGAACCAGGATCTCAGAAGAGCTCTTTGGGCCACGTGGCAGAAGCCACACAGATGTGAGCATGTGTGAGTACACCCTGGCTCCCGGCCCCTCAGTGCAGGTTCAGGTGGGTTCTTTTTAGTGATCTGGGGTTCTAAGTGGCCATGTTTACCCATCTCAACCAAAGCTGTCATGGATCCAGTATTTAGCTGGTTGGAAAAAATGGAGCTCACCCATGTGATATTGTCATGGGTAGGTCTGGAAGTGGAACACATCGCCTAATTCCACTAATCAGAACTTAAAGAGAACAACTAACCTGAGAAGGAGCCTGCTTTGTTTTTATTTTTGGCAGTCTCTGCCATGTGCCTAAAGCATGCAGAACATTTGGTGATGGAGGATTGGGAAGAAACACTGGAGAACTACAAAGAAAAGATGAGGAGAGCCAGCTATGGTGGTGCACACCTTTAATCCCAGCACTTGGGAGGCAGGGTAGGAAGATCGCTGTGAGTTTGAGGCCACCCTGAGACTACATAGTGAATTCCAGGCTGTTCTGACCCTGAGTAAGCCCCTACCATTAAAAAAACAAACAAAAAAAAAAAGATAAGGAGAGCTGGGAATACCATCCTACTCTCTAATAATGGCCACTTAGTGATGGTCATTTCCTTGCCTCAGGATGAGGGTATCCTGAGGAGAAGACATGAGAGGAGCAGGAAGGTGAGATTCACAGTGGGGAGTGCACAGAACTGGGAAACTCTTGGCCCAGGTGCTTGGCCCAGGCCTAGAGAATGCTCTGAAGAGAGAGTAAAGGCCTGGTCACTCAGGGAAAGCTCTGGACTTAGGTAGAGCAGGCTCAGAGAAGCTTAGCTCTAACCTAAGCCACCAGGAAACGAAAGAAGGCAAGGGCCCAGGACCCACACTTCATACTGTAAATACCCACGTGCTTCTCCTGGGACCCATCTATGTAGGAGGGGCTGAGGAGCCAGCGTCTAGGAGGAGGCCCAAAGAGGGGAGGAGGTTTCTATAGGAGAAAGATAACTCAGCCAGCAAGGCCCATTCTGTACATTGTTTAAAAGAGGAGGCTTGAGCTGGAGCGATGGCTTAGCAGTTAAGGCACTTGCCTGTGAAGCCCAAGAACTCATGTTTGAATCTCCAGGTCCCACACAGCCAGACTCAAAATGATGTACATGCCCAATGTAGGGGCGCACATGCCTGGAGTTTGTGTACAAGCAGCTGAAGGCCCTGGTGTGCCCATTCTCTATCTCTCTCTCTCTCAAAAAAAAAAAATAAAAACATAAAAGAGCAGGCTTGGGCTGGAGAGATGGCTTAGCCGTTAAGGCGCCTGCCTGTGAAGCCTAAGAATGCCCATTGGATTCTCCAGGTCCCATGTTCAGCCAGACACAAAAGTGACCCAAATGCACAATGCTGCACATCCACACAAGGGGGCGCACGCATCTGGAGTTCATTCACAGCCGCCTGAGAGGCCGCTGGCTGTCCATTTCTCTCTCTCTCAAAAAAAAAAAAAGCAGGCTTAACGTTAGTGCGGATGTTCCTTTGAGATGTTGCAAACCAATTCAGTGGCGCTTTCCCTCAAGGATGGGAATGCTCTCTACCTTTCTTCACTGCCCGGAGTGGAAACCACTAGCCACATGTGGCTATGGGGCACCTCAATGTGGCTAGTGTGATTTGGGAACAGAATTGCAAGTCATATACCCTTTTGATTAAGGTAAACGTAAATAGCCGCTGGTGTCTAGAGGCCCCTGGAGTGGGCAGCAAAGGCACACGTCCAGCTCTCTGGAGGGAGTTCGGGAACTTCAGCTGCCGCTCTTCACTCTTCGTTCTCTGCCTGTCACTATTCCTGACCCTCAGTTCTCCCAGCTCTGGCCTGGAGGAGAGCCCTGGAGGATAACAGTCTGGCTCCACCCTCAGAATGGGGCACACTTTGGTCCCTGGGTTTCTTAAGTATTCCTGTGGACTTGTGAAGTAAACAAGCTGGCATGGGGATGATTGATTGAGCAGAGTATTAGGCAGCCAGCAAGGCTTACCCAGTCTTTATGGGCCTGGTGTTACAGCTCTGAAGGGGGCTTGGACCTCATGTTCTCTGCCCTGGGCTTCAAGGCTTTTGGCTTTGAACGCTGCTCTTTTGCCAGAAGGAGGGTCTGAGCCGTTGGCACCTGGCCAGTATGGCAGTGTTTGAAAGCTGCCCAGGGAAAATGTTACAGATGGAGGATGGGAAACGTAATTGCATCTGCCACTCTCCTGTTCTGTGCCCAGACTATCTAATGCCACTTGCCTGCTCCGTGCCTAGACTATGTAAATAGCCAATGCCCTGATACCTGCTATCCTTGAAGGCATTTCTCCAGCTTTCTTGTGAACCCAGGATGTCCACTCCCCTGCTTAGATGAGCTGACCCCGCTTTGCTTGAAAGCCCACTGAATGAGAACATGATTAACAGACATGACTGTCCATTTCTGTGTATCGGAGCAGTCCCCTGGCCTAGGCTGGCCTTGCCAGTGCTCCAGAGCTAATACCCAAGTCGCTGGGTTTTGCTCTAGCCTCCAGACTCCCCCGTTGCCCATCTCAGCCTGGGTACCAAACTGGAGGGGCAGAGCCATGGTGATTCTCTTCTCTGTTATCCATACTCTGGGGAAAATGGGCTTCCATTCTCCATAGAACAGAGGGCTGGCTGGTGATAGGGCATGATGAGAAAGAGTGTGGTGTGGTGTGGCATGGGGTCTTGCCGTGGGCTTCTGACCAAGCTAGGGTATAGCCTGTTACCTGCCTCATTTCTAGGGACAGCTTTTCTTCAAACTCTCTGACTTTGTTCCTCTTCAAAGGCTGCCCCACTCTCTCCATATGCCTTCTTCAAGCCCTAGCCTAAGCTTTTCTCAAGTTCCCGTCTCTGCCTTCAGCAGGGCTCTCATATCATTTCAGCAAAAGCACCAGAAACTCCTTTTGAAGGGCAGAGCTAATGGTGTGTAACCTGTGTGATAGACTCTGACGGGTCCTCAGTAGAGGTCAGATACCAAAACATGACTTAGAAGGCTTGTCAGATCTGTTTCTCTTCTCCATCTCGGCCTCTAAGCAGGCCAGGATGATCATCTTCCCTTACTCCTCATACAGGAGATGTGATGGTTCTGTGGAGGCCCCGTCCTTTGGGTATAGTCAAGGTCATCCACAGTTCTTATGAGCTGGTACCAAGTCCATCCCTCTCCTTTCTGTTCAAGAAGTCTTCCCTTGCATAACCTCTCCCATCTGCTCAGGAAACAAGCATTCCTTGTTTCCTTAATGCCGGGCAGAAGAGTTGTCATGACAGACCCCCTCAGTTCTGTGGAAACATTTCCCTGACACTCATGGACTGAAGCTCACCCTGACAGCCAGCTTGGGAGGCTGGTTCCCACCTTAGTCAGATGACAGGATGATTGCAGGACTGAAGCTAGTAGGTTATCAAGCATTCTTGACAATTGACTGCTGAGGAAAGGTGCTGCTGTCCCATGCTTGGCCTCTACTGAAAAGCAGAGACTCGGGTGGAGCTGGCGCCGTCTCTTTCACCGAACCTGTGCCACATCCCTGGTGATTGGATGACAGATTCTGCATTCAGCTGGTAGGATGGAGCCAAACTCAGGCTCAGACTTGGGTGTTTTTTTGTTGTTGTTGTTTTCTTCTTTGTTGTTTTCTGACCTACAGAGCCCTTCCAGGGACAGACTCAGGGTCAGCTCACGAAAGCCACTTTCCCAGCCCTTTCTGAATCTGGAGTCAGAGACGCCAAAGCTAGGGCCAGCATGCTCTCCCCCATTTCTGGACTGCTCTCTTGGGACCCACCTCCCACGGCCTCCCCCATTCCCACGAGCAGCCAAGCAGCCGACATATCTTATTCACGGATGCTCCTTCTGTGCGGGCCTTTGATGGTAGCTGCTCCTCCACCACTCCGCTTGCTCAGCCAAGGCCCTGCCAAGCCTCCTCCTCCACACCTGATGGTGTACCTGGCTGGGTTCTCAGCCTCACCCAGGATTGCTTTCCATGGCTCCAAGCTGAGCGAACTTCCCCCTTTTCCTTTCAAAGAATGCCCATGGGACCAGCTTGTCAGCCAACTCCTTTTGCTCCCCTTTGCCCATCTCCAGGGCATCTCTGAGAGCCCCTACTGGTGCCCTTAGCACACCGTCCTTCAGTACTAAACCACAACCGGCCTTGTCAAGCGACAATTGTGTGGGTGTGTTTTGCCTCCCTCAATTGTGGTGGATTCCTTAAGAGCAGGCTCAGGCTAAGTACAGCTTTGTGCCTCCCACATTCTCCCACAAGCCCTTGTCCATGGCAAGCTTTAATGCCTCCTTATTGATCACTCAGAAGTGGAGGCTCATTAAAGGGTTTGGGACGCTTGGGTTCCATTAGGTAATAGAGCTTGGGTTCTCTTTCATTAGGACAACGTTTCCCAAAGTGTGCTGTATGGGCTGCAGGATAGCAATAGGTATTGAAGGATAAAGAGACCTACGATCCACTACCAGAATACACTCTCTAGAATCATAATTTGTGTGCACTCGAATTTTCCAAGTAGAAAGGTGTGAGGGCTAAAGACCCCCATGGGTCAGGGATTAGCAAGATTGCCCTGAGACAAGGATGCAGCTTATGGAAGGAAAAAGTTTATTCTGGGTTATAGTTTAAGAGGAAGTGCGAGGATAATGGCAGAGCAGGCGGACAGGGTATCATATCTTGTCACAGCAACAGGTAGGAAAATATCTGAGCAAGCGAGCTCTGAACACATAGTGGGCTCGACAATAAACCTCAAGGTCGTCCCCTAGCGATGCACTCCACCAGCAAGGCTCCACCTCCCAAAGGCTCCACAACCTTCCCAAATTGCCACCAGCTGTGGACCAAATATGAGATTAGGGGGAACATTTCATATTCAAACCAACACAGTAGAGAGCCCCGACTGGGCTCAGGTAAAGAATAGGAGGTGGGGCTGGAGAGATGGCTTAGCCGTTAAGGCGCCTGCCTGAGAAGCCTAAGAACACCCATTTGAATCTCCAAGTCCCACGTTTAGCCAGATGCACAGGTGGTGCAAATGTTGCACATGTGCACAAGGGGCACATGCATCTGGAGTTCACTCATAGCAGTTGAGAGGCCCTGGCATGCCCATTCTCTCTCTCTCTCTCTCTCTTTGTCTCTTTCAAAAAAAAACAAAAACAGGAGGTGACAGGTTATAGAGTTAAAAACTAGACTATGAGCACCAAGTGAAGCAACCTCACAAGGTGCACTCTGGGTGGCAGGCTCACCTTCTGACCTTAGTGGGGCCTCCTTGGGGGAAAGGGAGCTGATCCTTATCAAGAATCTCCTCCCTTCCAGCATTCCATCACCTCCCAGTGGGGGAAGCCTGTCCACTGCTATCTCCACCAGTGAAGCTTCCCTCAAACCACCACACACCTGCAACAGAGAATGTCTAATTCAGCTACAGCTAGGAATTTCCCAAGCCAGGACTTAGAATCCACACAGGCGGCTTTCTGAGGCAGGACTGGTCACAGCCAGTCAAGTCTGGCCCAGGAGCTGTTTTTCTTGCTGATGATTTTAGAACGGTCACGGAAAGGGTGTTCCTGGGAGCATCTGCTGAGAAATGGGCCTTAGAGACTCTTCTCTGTCCTCTGTCTCACGTTTCACCCCTCATCTTGGGACTCTTCTGTTTATTTTTTACTTTAAAATATTTATCTGCTCATGAACTTACTTACTTATTCATTCACTTTAAAATTTTTTTTATTTTTACTTATTTGACAGAGAAAGAGAGAGAGAATGAGTGTGCCAGAGCCTCCAGCTACTGCAAATGAACTCCAGACGTGTGCACTCCCTTGTGCATCTGGCTAACGTGGGTCCTGGGGAATCGAACCTGGGTCCTTTGGCTTTGTAGGAAAGCACCTTAACTGCTAAGCCATCCCTCCAGCCCTCATTCACTTTTTTGAAACAGGATCTTGGTACATAGTCTGGGCTAGCCTGAAAATTGTGGTGACCCTCCTGCCTCAGTGCTAGGATGTTAGGTATGTACCACCTCACCCAGATAATCACTCTATTTATAAAACACCTCTGGGCATCTCTCTTCCTCGGTGTCTCTCAGACCTTGTCCTGAGTGTCCCACTCTACGGACGGGACGAGGGCAAGTGGAGTCTTAGACTGGAGAGTCAAGTGACACGCATTTGCGATTCTGCTTGGCCCGTTGTTTTGTGTGGGTATCTATCTCTGAAATGGCAATGCCTATCTCACAGGGACACTGACAGGAGGAAATGGGACTGTGTGCTAGAGTAACGGTGTAAAACCCATCACTTCCACTCATATTTACTGGACCCTGCTATATGAATTTCCATAAATTTTCTGGAAGACTGGAGGGGGACCACAGTCAGTGCTTGGCACTTTCTGTTTGTTATAATAACCTGGTATATTTTGATAGTATAATCCCCATTTTGCAGATGTGGAAACAGGTTCAGAGGTTTGAGAAGTTTGTCTAACTTTACATACCTACACTGACAGAAAACTTGAATTTAGGCCAACCCAAACCCCACATGCCTTGTCTTTTAGAACATTAGGAGCAAAGACAGTAGTCCTAAAAAGTTAAAATTAATGTCTATTTCATCGCAAGAGTAAACAAATGAGCCAGGTGTGATAGTATACACATAATCCCAACACACCTGAGGTGGAGGCAGGAGGATCAGAAGTTCAAAGTCATTCTCAGCTATTTGAGTTAAAGGCCAGACTGGGATCTGATCTGAAAAAAAAAAAAAAAATCAAAAAACCAACCAAACATAAAAGCAAATAAATGAAAAAAAAAATACTAGTTTAAGGCTATGCTGTGTATTAATTGTATGTTAATCTCTCTCTGTGTGTGGGTGTGTGTTGGTGCATGTATGTGGGGGTGGGTACGCATGCGTGTGTATAGTGTGGGTAGATGCATGTGTGTGTCAGAAGATAACCACAGGTGGTGTTCTGCTCAGGAACTATCTACCCCCCATCATTTGTTTGAGACAGGATCTCTGTTGGCCTGGAACTTGCCAAGCAGGCTAGACTGGCTGACCAGCAAGTCCAAAGGATCAGCTCTCCAGTGCTAGGACTGTAAGCATGCACCACTACACCTAGCTTTTTTTTTTTTAACTTTTTATTTTTTTATTTTCTATTATTTTTTGGAGAGAGACACAGAGAGAGAGAGACAGAGAGAGAGGGGGAGAGGAAGACAGATAGAGATGGGCACGCCAGCAGCCTCTGAGCTGTGTGAACGAAATCCAGATGTGTGCACCCCCTTGTGGTCAAGTATGGCATTGCGTCCTTGCGTCACTTTGCATCTGGCTAAACGTGGGACCTGGAGATTGGAACAGCTGGAGATTGGAACCAGCGTTCTTAGGCTTAGGAAGCAGGTGCCTTAACCCCTAAGCCATCTCTGCAGCCCACACCTAGCTTTTTTAATGTTGGTTTTGGGAATTGAACTCAGATACTATGCTTGCAAAGTATCTCCTGGCCCCTTAGTGTTACTCTTTAAAATTAAAAGCAACAACTCGGTTTTAGAAGAACTATGTCCAAAGCTTAGTTCCATGAGTTAATGGTGGAGTGAGTATCTTTCCTGTCTGTTTCCCATTTTCCTCCTCCAGTGCACAGGGGAAATTGCCACCTATTTCCCAAGGCTGTTGCAAGAAGAAAATTGACCTAGAATATGCGAAAGCAGTTACAACAGTGTCTGGCTCTTGGCAGACACTCAATAAGTGTAGCTGAATGAGATCCTTTATAGTTTATAGTCTAACAACGACACACATGAGCGTGCTGCAGATGTGCCGATTTTTAACATCACACCGGTAGGGACATTAGCACTCATTTTTCATAATCACACTTTCACAATTAGCTGGGAAGACACGAGGACAGGGCAGGAGCACATGTGACAACCTATGGGTTTAGAGAGCACATTCTTCAAGCCATATGGCCTGGGTCACATCCACTTAACCAGCCCAAGATCCTTGGCTGGGAGCCCTGGGGAAAGTGACTCAGCCTCTCTTGGCCCATCTCCTGGTCTGTAACATGACAGGGTGGTTATGAGGATTACAAGAGTTCATATGTGCACTGTTCTTGGAACTGTGATGGGCACACCCTACGTACCACGTAAGCACCCGGGTCCACGCTGGCTGTCTCTTCCTCCCTGGAACCCTTGGCCACTCATTAATCCCAAAGAGTGGTTTGGATAACTTCCCATGTGTTGATAGATTTTTGCGTATAGAATTTTTCTCTCCCTGCCAGAGCTAAGTAATGAGGGCATGATGCTATGTGATTCTGCTCACGTAGGGCTCACACTGAAGCGAGTTTTCCATAACTGTGGAATTTGTGAAGAAACCAGTGAATTAAAACTCATTCTCTGCATCCACTTCCGAGGGGCTCACAAGGCTGGGTGCTGCCCACTACCATGCAATTCCGTGGTGGGAGCCCTTTACTGCATCACATCTTCTTGTCCTATCTGAAGGGGTCCCAAGAAGAACACCTGTCTTGTGAAGGCCAATGGAACTACAAGGGTCTAGCTGCCAGTACCCGTTACACTTTGGCCAGTATAATTATACTTGAGACCACAGACCTGGCTATGCAGGCTGATGGATTACAGGCTCAAAGCACCTGGTCCTTGTGACATGAGGTAAAGCTCCCCCTCCCCACTGCTCACTGCTACTGAGAGACTTCCATTGCTCCCCAGGCACGCACAGGGGCATACGCTGAAGAGGAGCAAACTATGCCATTAGCGGCAAGGCTATCAGAAGCTCAGAGCATGCAAAGTAACCAGGGTCTGAAGTACTAGGATAGAGGAAAGGGATGGAGGAAAGCTCTGGAGCCTGGGAAGGGAAGCGTCCTCTCTCCTGTCCAGAACCCCAACAAGTCCAGGTCTGGCTCCGTCTCCAGCCTTCCCAATGAAATGGCCCATGATGGCAGACCTGTTCTGGTATGGTGTCCCATCCCTCCTGTCTTCCTATTCTTTCCCAACCCTTTCCACTGACTTTCAACATGTGGGAACCCTTCTGGGAGGCCACCTGGCATGGCCATTCAAACCTGAGCTTTGGGAACAACTAGACCTTATTTCGAACGCGGACACTGCCAGTTACTGTCTGTGTGATGCTGGACAAATTCCCCGAATTCTTTGGACTTTCGCTTGTAATATTTCTAATGTCACTATTTTAATTTGATTAATGTCACTATATGGTTGAAACTAATGCAAGCATACAGTATTGTTCAGCAAATTGTTGTTGGGGAGAACACTGTCATGTTCAGTCATAACCATGCACTTCCTCTTACTCTGTGTTTTCATCCAACTAAGAGCCAGCCCGAACTGCCCAGCGTGAGCACGGGTGAGCTGGAGGACAGTCGTTTCCATTGGGTAGCTGGTGAAGGGAGAGCCACAGGCCAAGTGTTTACGTGCACAGCATGTGCCCATGCCTGTGCTGGACAAGGCCATTGGTCATTGGTCCAGGGTAGGTTGAGTCAGCCTTGTGCCCTGAGCCTACCTTGTCTAGGTGAGCTTACTCTCTCCTTGCCCCTCATCTTTACTTGTCTTTGTCCAGTAAAGGGTCCACACTCTGGGTAGAGGGATGGATGCTTGAGTGGAGAAACAAACACAACAAAACCGCTGACAGGCTGATAATCGAAACACCCAACAAAAGCAAACTTTTGAGGCCATCACTATGCCCGGCATGTGTGTTCCCATTACTTCATTTCTTTTCCTTTCTTTTTTTCTCAAATTTTATTTTTATTTATTAGAGACAGAAAGAGGGAAAGAGAGAGAGAGAAGGAGAGTGAGAATTGGTGAGCCAGAGCCTCTAGCCACTGCAAACGAACTCCAGACGCGTGTGCCCCCTTGTGCATCTGGCTTATATGGGACCTGGAGAATTGAACCAGGGTCCTTAGGTTTTGTAAGCATGTTCCTTAACCGCTAAACCATCTCTCCAGCCCTCATTTCATTTCATTTCTTTTTTTTTTCTTTTTTTTGGAGGGGGGATTTCGAGGTAGGGTCTCACTCTAACTCAGGCTGATTTGGAATTCACTATGTAGTCTCAGGGTGACCTCGAACTCACAGTGATCCTCCTGCCTCTGTCTTCCGAGTGCTGGGATTAAAGGCATGCATCACCATGACTGGCTTTCATTTTTAAAAATATTTTTTATATTTTATTTATTTATTTATTTGTTATTTATTTATTTATTTATTTGAGAGAGAGGGAGAGAGAAAGGGTGTACCAGGGCCTCTAGCCATTGCAACAAAAGGACTCCAGACATATGCGCCACTCTGTGCATCTGGCTTATGTGGGTACCTGTGAATTGAACCTGGTTTAGGCTTCCCAAGCAAGCACCTTAACCGCTAAGTCATCCCTCTAGCACCCATTACTTCATTTCATTATCATAACCCCCCAAGAAGTGCTGTTATCATCTCCACGTTGGACATGAAGAAACTAGGACTCAGAGAAATTTAAAAAGTTTTGCCACAGGTCAGCTGGGGTAGCTCATACCTTTAATTCAGGAGGCATAGGTTGGAGGATTGCCAAGAGTTTGAGGCTAGCCTGAGACTACATAGTGAATTCCAGGTTAGCCTGGGTTAAAAAACAAGACCCTACCATGAAAAACCAAAACCAAACAAACACACAAAAACTTGCCCCAAATCACCTTCTTAGCAAATAGGGAGGTGGGATTTGAAATTAGCTTGACTCCAAGGTCTGCCCAAAATGAGCAGAGCGCTTCATTAGGTGCCTTTCCTTAAACCATTTCTTTTTTTTTTTTTTTTTTTAATATTTCATTTTGTAAAATTTATTTGAGAATGAATGCATCAGGGCCTCCAGCCTCTGCAAGTGAACTCCAGATGCATGTGCCACCTTGTGCATCTGGCTTATGTGGGTCCTGGGGAATTGACACTTGGTCCTTAGGCTTCACAGTCCCTTCTTAAACTATTTCTAATCCTCACTATCTTATGACCTGCTATTCCCTTTCTACCAGTAAGAAAACAAAGTTAGATGAGTGACTGCCTGAGGTCGGCTGGTAGCTGAGGAGCCTGGGATCTGAATCCTGCGTGTGTCCTGTATGCCTCCTTGTACCAACACCTCCAGTTCAGCAGCTTGGAAGGGGGACGCTGGGGGGAAGACCAACTTTGGCAAATACCTAGAATGTGGTTGGCACTTTCCCAGAAGGCATCCCATTTAATCCTCACAGTTATTCTACCAAGAGGGTATAATGAAACTCAAGCAAATGAAACCAGAGGGGGGTTGGTTCAGTGGATAAAATGCTTGTCATGCAAGCATGAGTACCTGAGTTCAGATCCCCAGCACCCACATAAAAAACCAGAGCCTGGCTGGGCATGGTGGCGCACGCCTTTAATCCCAGCACATGGGAGGCAGAGGTAGGAGGATCACCGTGAGTTCGAGGCCACCCTGAGAATACAGAGTGAATTCCAGGTCAGCCTGGACCAGAATGAGACCCTACCTCGAAAACCACCCCCCCCCAAAAAAAAAACCAGAGCCTGTAATGCAAGTATTTGGCACCCCTGCGTGCCTATGGAATGAATGGAGACTGAGATAGAATTCTGAATCACCCAGGAGCTACAATGCCAACAGGAGAGGAGGGGACAAGAGATCCTGCCTCAAAACAAGGGGCAAAGTAAGGACAGACACCCAACGTTGTCCTCTGACCTCCACATGCCTGCTGTGGCACATGTGCACCCATACATATAATAGGAATATGTGCACATACATATATCACACAGACACAGACAAAAAATCAGACCCAGAAAGTCAAAATGACTTGCTAGTAAGCAGTAAACTCAGGATTCATATCATTTACTGATTCCTGAGGGCTCGCTCTTCCTATTGGGGTATTCTATCTACACACCCCATTGGCCAGCTTTGCAATTTTACTTTGCTCCCAGTGCAACATCTATCTCTCAACTCAACATTCATTTTCTTCCTGTTCCTTGCTGCAGGAGACTGACCTCCATGGATGGCATCCCAGGGCTCTTTTGTCCTTGGCCTTCCAATTTGGATTCAATTAACAGGGAGCTTCCACAGGAGATCAGAGATCAGAGGCCACGAGAGGGAGGTCAGGGATATTTATGCTGCTCTCTCCCTTCCTCTCTCTCTCTCTCTCTCCGTTCTGCTGTGATTTTATGATTACAGCTCCTTCTGCGCAGCCCCTTGCATGGCTCTCACTTTTACTGGGTCCTAAGAATATCGTTTCTTCCATGCACAAAGAAGTGGAAATAGCTTCCCCCTGTTATGACTCCTTTGTTCCTTATTGATTCTCTTAACCTTGCCACATGCACAAGTGGCCCCGTTGTCCAGTTGTTTTCATATCCCCAGCTGAGTGTCCCATTGCCTTGGAATCTGACCGCACCTCTGCATGTTGAGGCTGCCCCTCTTTCAGCTACTTGGAAGGAAGGCCAATGGCTTCTTTGATCAGACAGTTCCAGCTCCTTCCCAAACTAATTAGTGGCCAGGCACCGGAGGCTGGCTCTCGATGCTGCCTCTGCCTCTGTCCACCTGGAATTGCAATTGGGCAGTTCAGCCTCTGTATGACCAATGCTCTATTTTCAATATGCACAGGTTCCACTAAAGATTCCCCCTGCTCCCTCCCAGCTCTGATGCCCAGGCCTCTGAATTGACCCCCACAGAGGACAAGGGACAGGGCAAGACTCGAACCCCTGCCTCTTCATGTGATTACTGATTCTTAGCTTTGCTCTGGAGTGTTTCTTCCACAGCTCAATAAATATTTCATCAGTGGTGACTCAGTATAATCCCCTCCATACTACCCCAGACAGCTTACAACCAAGAAACTGTCACCTCGCTCTGACATATCTGTCACTTTCCTTACGCGGGTTCTCATCCTCTCACCCGCCTCTGGCTTTTCTCATCCAAGAGAGCTGACTGGAAGCTCCCATTCCCAGCTGTGCATGGGGGTGGGAAATGGGGGAAGGAGGAAAAATGGGACTCTAGGCAAGGAGGGGCAGAGGAGCTGCTTCTCCCATCTGTATGAACACGCAGAGAAGACAAATGTGTCTGCTTGAGGAGAAACACTTGCATTGATTAAATATATAGTCCGCTCTGGAAAACGGTCCTCGGAATAGCTCTTAGCTGATCCTCACACTGGGCTGCAGAAGTGAAAGTGTTTTCTGCTCCCAATTTGTGTCTCCCTCTTGGCAAGTTGGAGAAAGGGCCAGGAGAACAGGAGGAAGCAGAACCAGAGCAGGGATGCAGTGGGCAGTAAGTACAGGCTGTAGGACTGCAGGCTGAGCAAGGGAGCACAGTGGGCCAGGACCAGGGGTTTCTCCTGAGGAAGTCACGCTAGGTTCCTCATTGTCTGCCAGTCTCTCCCATTTGAAGGTGGACAGGAGAACCCCTGGCCCAGTCCTCCAGCAGCTCTGCTAGGAAGCTGCAGTAGAAAATGATGAGAAATGGCCAGAGACTATCAAAGGGGGAAGGCTCTCAGGACAGCTGGGAATAGGGAAAGGTCATGGCTTGGGGGAGCAGCAGAGGGCAAGTGAGGTAAAATTAGTGGGGGAGCCTTGTGATGAGTATTGCGGAAGAGGAAGAGACACTGTTCCCCCTTTGGGCTTTTGCTATTTCATGGAGTAGTTCCTGGCCCCAGGGCAATTCAGGGAGAGTTTGGCTTGCACTGGAGATGGCACTTAATTGCCTTGTGATTTTGCTTGGGGTTTTTCCTTCCGAATTTTCTCAAATGGCCCAGCTTTATCCTGTTATTTCATAGCTCCACCACCTAAGTCCTTGGAGTCTCCAGAAAAGCATGCCTTTTGGAAAGCCACCCACACAAGCAGGTGTCCCCCTGAAAGCCTGGACCGGGCCTGAGAAGACCACCTTCCTCAGGCTAAGATGGGAGCACCTTACGCGCTTTCCTTCCCAGCATGCAGGGAAGGAAATGCCACAAGACAGAGAGAACTGTGGTCATTCCCTGGAAGAATACAGTCTCTCCTCATGCTTGCATTTGAAGTACAAGCTCCAAGGGGAAAGTTGCCTTGTCAGTTTCAGTGGATTTGAGTTTAAAAGGTAGCTTTTCTCCTTTAAGAGAAACCAAGCTGACTGTTCCTGTAATTGTCTGGAACTGCTCCATCTCGGAAATCTTCTTTTTAAACTCGCCACTCCCACTTTCGAACCTCCTGTCTTAATTCTTTCAGCTTTTGCTTAAACCTGTCATTCTTCCTCAAGACTGTCAGCCCCAAGCCCTTCTGAATTTATCAGTTCATGGAGTCTCCCTCCCTCTCCTGCCTAGGGCTCCACTCCAAGTTTAACCTTCCTGCTCCATCCACTCTGGTTCTGATCCTAGATTAGATTCCTGGGGTTGTCATTATTATAAGTACCCAAGCTGAGGGACTGAAGACAATGAGAATTTTATTTCCTTACAGTTCTGGAGGTCACAAGTCTAACATGAAGGCACTACATTTAAGTCTCAAGTCTCAAGAAACCTTTCCTTGCCTCTTCTAAGTGCTGGTAACTCTTGAATTCCAGGGCTGGAAAAGGCATAGAGCCAAGCCCTGCTTCCATCTCCATATGGACATCTTTCCTGTGTCTGTCTGTCTGTCTCTGTTTTTTGATGTAAGCTCTTACTCTAGCCCAGGCTGACCTGGAACTCTGTAGTCCCAAGCTGGCCTCGAACTCATGGTGATCCTCTTACCTCTTTCTCTTTCTGCCTCCCAAGTACCGGGATTAAAGGCATGCACCACTACACCTGGAACGTTCTCTCTCTCTCTCTCTCTCTCTCTCTCTCTCTCTCTCTCTCTCTCTCTTTTGAGGTAGGGTCTCACTCTAGCCCAGGCTGACCTGGAATTCACAATGTTGTGGCAGGGTGGCTTCAAACTCATGGAGATCCTCCTACTTCTGCTTCCTGAGTACTGGGATTAAAGGTGTGCGCCACCACACCCATCTCTTTCTGTCTCTTAAAGGCACTTCTTGTAAAGCCTAGTGGCCCAGATTGATTCCCTAGTACCCATGTAAAGTCATATGCACAATTTGGCACATGTGTCTGGAGTTCATCTGCAGTGGCAAGAGGCTTTGACGCCCCCATTTTCTCACTCACTTTCTCTTTCTCTCAAGTAAACAAAAATATTTAAGAGAAAAAAAAAATGTGGTGATAGAGCCTTCAGTTCAAATGAGAGTTGAATCTGTGGGCGGAGTCAGGACCACCCCGTCTTGCTCTATCCCTCATTCGTCACCTGACTGCAAGCTCTTCTGGGTTTCCCAAGGCCAAGGTTGTCACGTGGTTATTGGAGGCGTTATCAGTAGAATTGTTCTGCCTCCAATTCACATTTTGAAGTCTCAACTCCCAGCAATTCAGAATGAGGCCTTATTTGGAAAGGGGGCTGATTCAGATATAATTAATTAAGATGAGGCATTATTGGAGTAGACAGGCTCCTGCTGCAATCTGACTGGCGTCCGCGTCAGGGGAGATTCACGTGGCCACGGATTGCCACACGGGGAGAATATCATGTGAGGAGGAAGGCAGAGATCAGGATGATGCCTGTAGTTGCCTAGAAGCCTGGAGATGGCCAGCAAACCACCAGAAGCGAGGGGAGAGGTGCAGAACGGGTTCCGTGTCACAGCTCCTCTGGTCTCTTGACCTTGGTCTTCCAGACTATAGAACTGGGAGGCAATAAACGTGTGCTGTTTACAGCACTCAGTTTAGACAGTTTTGTTCCAGCGGCACTAAGACACTCCTAGAGGGAGTAAAAATGCTCCCAACACCGCTGCTCGTTTCCCTAGCCCTCACCTTTCCTCTTCAGCTCCCCTCCATTCCCACACAGACCAGCGAGGTAGGCCTCTCATTTACTACTGACCGCTCGCGCTGGAACCAGAGGGGCAAAGGAGTTTGGCTTACGTTTCCCCCATTTTTTTTTTCATAGGCAGGAGGACACCAGTCTGGGACTCCTTCCATTGCCCCCTTAAGCACTTTAAGGCAGCTTGTGAAGGAGAGAGGCTAGTTTCCTCCATCTCTGCGGCTTCAGCCAGTTGCTGGCACTAAGCAGCTATTCCATGAGCTCTCTAGGGCTCGGCTTCCAAGGCCCTGACCATGTGGAACCACTCTTTTGTCCACATGGCCAGTTGGAGATCCAGGGAGAAGCACCAACTCCGCTTACTTTTCAGCCCCTCCATGAACCTTCTAGCCAGAGGTACTTTCTCTAAGGGCAGCTGCCTCCTTCTCCACAAGAAGGGGTCAGGAGAAACGCCGAGCCTGCTGTCAGCTTCATCTGCAGACATCCCAGCCCTTCTCTCAGTCCCATGGACAACCCCTCCATGGGATCTTAAAACTGCCACCACCCACTCATCCCCGAGACTCTCCTACCTAGCTGGCTGCAAAGTGGGCCAGCATCCCCAGTGGCTGGTTCCTTTCTGCCCCTAGAGACAGGAAGGCAGGCTATTTTCCCATTAAAGGTTTATTGTCATTTACTATAGGGAAAGTGAAGTAGATAAAAGTCATAAATTGTGGTTACTTCAAAGTTTAAAATTTTTATGGTATTCTTTTGCTGGGGGTGATAACTGTCACTTTTTAATTTGAATTCATCCAGTCCATTTTTTTATGAGACTAAAAGATGTCACCCAAGCCAACCTACCTGTGAAGCCACTTAACTGTGGGAGGGTGGTGGTTTGATTCAGGCATCCCCCATAAACTTGAGTGTTCTGAATGCTAGGTTCCCAGCTGGTGGAGATTTGGGAATTGATGCCTCCTGGAGGCAATGTATTGTTGGGGGTGGGCTTATGGGTGTTATTACTAGTTTCCCCTTGCCAGTGTTTGGCACACTCTCCTGTTGTTATTGTCCCTCTGATGTTGGCCAGGAGGTAATGTCCATCCTCTGCTCATGCCATCATTTTCTCCTGCCATCATGGAGCTTCCCCTCAAGTCTGTAAGCCAAAATAAACCTTTTTTTCCCATAAGCTGCTCCTGGTCAGGTGTTTTCTTTCGCAGGGAGCATGTGACTTCTGGGACTTACAGCCCCACCACATTCCGTCAATGTTTCTGAAGTTCTCCAGTCACCCCTCAGACTCCCCAGTGACTCTTCGAGCAGGATACTTGCCTTTTTAGTATGATGAATTGAATCTGGGTCCTTTAGTTTTACAGGCAAGAGCCTTAATCACTAAGCCATATCTCCAGCCCAAATAAAACATATTTAAAAAAAAAAAAAAAAGAAAGAGAAAACAAAGGAAAATACCCACAATTTTTACCAGTGACAAAAACATAAATATTGTTATATCCAGAGTTGAAGGAAATTCTGGGTTTGGGTTAGTGGTTAGTGATCATGGATCCAAGAGCCCTTGTCACAGATGAGCCCTAGATGGGTGCGTCTCTCGGGTGCATATGAACCATGCAGAATTGTGTGATCTGGTTAAAATGCCACTGATTCAGAGGTCTGGGTGGTTCTGAGACTCTGCATTTTTAATACACTCTGCCTAAAGCTACTGGTCCCTGGGTCGGGGTACACTTTGGGAGGGAAGGTGATGGATAAAGGTCATCACCAAGAGCCATTCTTGGGTCTGAAAGGAGGAGCATCTGCTGCTGTGGCCTTAGGTGGGAGACAGGACTTCACAACCTTCATGGTTGTGCTGTGCTGACAAGACTTTGCCAGCATGTCTCCTGAAAAAGCACTCAGGGCCGGGTAATCCCGGCACTTGGGAGGCAAAGATAGGAGGATCGCTGTGAGTTCAAGGCCAGCCTGGGACTACAGAGAGTTCTAGGACAGCCTGGGCTGGAGTGAGATTCTACCTCGAAAAAAACCCAAACCAAACCAAATCAAAATAAACAAACAAAAAAGAGGCACTAGGACCTTGGAATACATGCTCTCAGCAAAGCTGCAGGGAGCCCTCAATCCCTTTACTGCTTCAGTTGAATCCTAACCATAAAACGTTCCCTTTTGCCTGGCAGAAGCCATGCTGGGCCATTTAGATAAGACTTGACTCAGGGCTCAGGAATAACAGAGGAAAAATAAATGCCACTGTAAATAGGACCACAGAACACAACTGCAAGGCACCCTGCCCTCTTGACAATGGGCTCTAAACTCAGGATCTTGCTCCTGCGCTGCCTTCTCTTGGGTCTGACATTAAGAAGTGATGGATGGCCACTGGGATGACCCAAAAGGCAACATAGTGCTGAGAGGAAGGGATGGAGGAGTGTCCAGCACGGAAACACCTCTGTCACACCCTCCAAGGCTCAGGGACCGTTGCGGAAGAGGGGGCCGATAGAATGGAAGAGTCAAAGGAAGGGCACAACTCCTTACAATGCAACTGCCCAGACAGAAATTGGCCTTGATATCCATGACCTCGCAGTGCCTAGCAATACCTTCGCAAAACCCTCAAAATAGAAGAAAAAGATGATGTCATCAAATTAAAAGAGAGACTAATGGAGAGAGGGAGGAGATATGGTGGAGACTGGAGTTCTAAAGTGGAATGGGGGGAGGGGAGGGAAATATCAGGTGGGTTTTTTTGTATGTAAGTATAAAAGTCAATAAAAAACAATAAGATAAAAAAAAAAAAAAAAGAAGTGAAGCCGGGGGAGAGGCAACATTGGCTGTCAGAACATCCCCTCGGGAGAATGTCCCTGAGCCAGATCTAGTGAGGGCCAGGTCCCCTCAAATTACTGATTTTGGAGGTCTATGATTCCCTCCCACCCCAGTGCCCGCTATTAAACCAGGATCTCATGCAGGCTAGGCAAAGTGTTCAGCCACTGAACTCTAGCCCTGGAGGTCTAGGATTTTTAAGGGAGATGGTAGATCTGCTCACCAGTGATCCCTACCTAATTTCCTCATTCCTGCTTGTTTCCAAGTAGTAGATGATAGCTTTGCAGCTGCTTTCTAGATGGCCACACCTACTTCTGTCTCCAGAGTTCTGGTCTAAAAATCCTTTTTTTTTTTTTTTTTGTCCCTATTATGGGTTCCTTCATCACTGTGCACCCTACTGAATAGAGAGATTTTCTCTTTACCCACCCACCCAGATGGTAGAGCCTTAACCCACAATCATGTTTGAATACAACACACTAAACTTCATACCATGCAAGAAAACCAAACACACAGTATCAAACTTGATTTGCATTAGAAATCTATACCTCCCTGAAGCTTGGTTAGGGGCACGGTCTTTATAGCCATTCACATCTGGATTCCACTTACACCCCGTTCAAGCTGCATGCTTTTAAAGCATTTAATTACTTTCTCTCAGACTCAGTGTGCTAATCTGTCAGGTGGGTATAATAACAGGAGGCAATCGTCAGACTGTTAGAGGTAGGAAGTGAAATGATGCATACAACGAAGTAGTGCTCAGTCTGGCACAAGGTAAGTTCACAGTATTATTCTCACCTTCCATGGTAGTCATTTCAGCATTTAAAAAAATTGCAACAGGGCTGGAGAGATGGCTTAGCAGAAAAGGCGCTTGTCTGCAAAGCCAAAGGACCCCGGTTAGATTCCCCAGGACGCACGTAAGGCAGATGCACAAGGTGGCACATGCATCTGGAGTTCGTTTGCAGTGGCTGGCAGCCCTGGCATGCCCATTCTCTCTCTCTCTTTCTCTCTTTCTCCCCTTCTCTGTGTGTGTCTATCTCTTTCCCTCTCTATTTTTCTCAAATAAATAAATAAATAAATATTTTAAAAAATTTTATTGGTTTATTTGCAAGCAGAGAGAGAGAGATAAAAGAGAGACAGACAGAGAAAGAATGGGCATACCAGGGCCTCTAGCCACCGCAAACGAACTCCAGATGCGTGTGCCCCTTGTGAATCTGGCTTACGTGGGTCCTGGAGAATTGAACCAGGATCCTTTGGCTTTGCAGGCAAACGCCTTAACCGCTAAGCCATTTCTCCAGCCCATAAATAATTATTTTTTAAAAAGAAAATTGCAACAGGCTGGGGATTTATCTCAGTGGTAGAATACTTGCCTAGCATGCACAAGGCCCTAGTTTTCAAAAGATATCACATATCATATTTTAATTTATACATAATTATCATAATTTATACAGGTCATGCTTGTAATTTGCAGCACTTTAGAGGGAGAGGCAGGAGGATTGTTGTAAGTTTGGGGCCAGCTTGGGCTACATAGTGAATTGCAACTCAGTCTGAGTTATAGAGTGAGACCTTGTCTCAACCTCTCCCTCTGACCCAACATTATTAGCATGAGGATCATGCTTGTCATACAGTTGGTGCTTAATAAGATCTTAAATAAATGAATTAAGCATTTCCCCAATACCATTCCTGTCTCAAAGAGCCTCTGACAGTCTGATGACAGTCACCATAAAGGGAACGGCCACAGCCCATTCTGGTGCGTGGCTGAGATATAACAACCTGGCAGTCTCCTTTCATGCTCATGCCCTCTGAGGCAATCGTTAAACTACTCATGACTCCTAAAGAAACGAAGGCTCACTCCTAGAGAGTTAGGAATTCACTCGAAGTACCACAGCCAACAAGAGACTGAGATAAGCTTCCAAGGGAGACCCACGTGCCCCCTATAGCAGCATTAAGAATCCCTTCCACGATCAGGTGGCCTGACCACTCATCAGAAGGCTGCTGTGTACCTAGGGAGTCCCCCAAAGACACTCCCGGAACTTCCAGCTTCAGTCATTTTCAAAAAGTAAAGTAGCTATGAACTAATGAATGATGGCTACACTTAGCCATTTATGGAAACGAGCCAGTTTAAGCAACACTTTGGAAATCCACACTGGGAAATACCCAACCCCAAAATAAGTGATAGGACTAAAGGCAGCTGACAGAGTTGCAATCTGATCAATAGCTCTTGATGTGACTGAAGGAAGGGCATGGTAAACAAAGGTCTATAGACAGAGCAGCCCAAGGATACAGGCAATAAGCATGTCTCCAGTTCTCCCTGGTTCTGGAGAGACTATTAACCAGGCACAGTACCTCACCACATTCTATGCTGTGTTCTTTGTTCTGAAAGCACTAAGCACCTTTCTGACTGTTAGCTTTCCCCAGCCCAAAGGGAAACGTACCTGGTAGTATTTGTCACCAGTTTAACTTTTGCCTGAGGTTCTTCGAGCTCTTCGGAGTCAATGCTTCTTCAACCTGAACAACCATAAGCTATTCTTTAAAATTTATTGTCTGGGAGTGAGGAGCCTGGTGAGGACCATCCCCTAGTCCATGGAAACCCTGCTAAGGAGCTTCCTTCCACACCCTATTGAAGTCATGAGATTCCTCTGGCCACACAGAGCTAGAGTAGAGTGAGGTTCAGATTTGTCAGTGAACACACAGCTTCTGGGACACAGACCTTTGAGCTGAAGGAGTTCCACATAACATAGAATGTGGCTCCTGAGGCTGGAGAGATGGCTTAGTGGTTAAGGCGCTTGCTTGCAAAGCCTACGGATCCATGTTCGACTCTCCAGATCCCACGTTAGCCAGCTGCACAGGGCTGAGGCAAGCACAAGGTCACACATGCCCACTAGGTGGCACAAACATCTGGAATTCAATTGCAGTGTCTGAGGCCCTGGCATGCCAATTTTCTATCTCTCCCCTCTGTTTTCTCTCTCTTTCTCTGTCTCTCTCACGTGCTCTCTCTGTAAAAGCACTTGCCTGTGAAGTCTAAGAACCCCAGTTTGAGACTCAATTCCCCAGGACCCACGTAAGCCAGATGCACAAGGTGGCGCATGCACCTGGAGTTCATTTGCAGTAGCTGGAGGCCTTGGCATGCCCATTCTCTATCTATCTGCCTCTTTCTCTTTCTGTCTGTCTGTTGCTCTCAAATAAATAAATAAATCATTAAAAAAATTAATTTTTAAAAAAAGAATGTGGCACCTGCATTCAAGCACCCCAGAGGGAAAACAAACTCTCTAGTCTGTGTCCCATCCATGGTTAAATGTGAGTCGTGCTCCTCCCCCTAGAAAGCAAGAGATAGGCGACCCGTGCAGTTGAGTTTGGAGATGCACAGGGTCAGTAAACATGGCAGGCTGGCTCTCACCAAGGGAGAAGCCTTCCTGGGCAGGACAAGATCCTCCAGATCCACTCAGGGGATGACATTTTCCTTTTATCTCTTTCTCCCCTCTGGGATCCAGGGAGTGATTGAGATAATTTACCATTTAATGTGGGCAGATGGCTTAATTAAGCGAAATAGAAAGTCATTCACAGTGGCTCTGAGTGCATGAATGACTCGGGGGTGAGACCTTGGGAGTCACTGACCAGATGTGTTCCGTCCTCTGCCTGGTCTCCTAGAATGGTCTGAAGGTGTCAGGGTGCACAGGTCACCCGTTAGCATGGGAATCCAGTTTTCTGGATCCTCCTTTCGCCTCTTTCACAGCCATCTGGACAGTCCTTGGCGCTCATGCTCTGGGAAATGCCTTTGTTTTTGTGGTTGGTGTCCAGGTCTCTCAACAGCAGCAGCAGAAGCCAGCACTGCTGGAGCTTCTGGTTGAGTCCTCAAGAAATCAGTCACCGAGGGACTGAAGCCTCATTTTTGCCCTCAGGGAGCCCGTGGTCAGGTGGAAAGATCAAAATGGACCTTTGCAAGAAGGATAAGAGAACCCAGGCTTTCTCCCAATGGTTGCAAATGAGGAAACTGAGGCTGGTGCAGGGGAAACGGGAATGAGACTGGCTCTTCCAGACCAGAAGAGCAGGAATGACAATGTGTGTGTGTGTTTGTGTGTGAGTGTGCGTGCACGCATGTAGAGAGAGAGAGACAGAGAGGGGAAGTACATATCTGTATTTGTATACGTGTGTGTGTGTGTGTGTGTGTGTGTGTGTGTGCGCGCATGTGTACAGAGAGAGGGGGGTGTATGTACATGTCTGTATTTGTATACGCTCGCGCATGTGTGTGTACAGAGAGGGGATGTACATGTCTGTATGTGTGTGTGTGTGTGTGTGTGTGTGTGTGTGTGTGTACACATAGGAGTATACAAAGCACAGCAACTCTAATTCCTCTCCTCTCTTCCTGGCCCCCTTCCTATCTTCCTCAATTTGTGGGTTCCTACCCAACAGCCATGTCCTTTCCCACCTCTCTGTATGAAGGGAGGGGCGAGCATCCCAAATGGACAGTAAGTTTCCAGGCTGCACTCATTCCACGCGGGGAGCCTCGCAGCTTCAGGAACTGGCCTGGGGGCAGCCCGGCCTCATTTTCAGGGTGAGCTCTGCTTCTGCGGATCATTAACCTGTCCTAGCTGCAGTTGGCAAGCCTGGGGGCAAACAGCAACTTCACACTGCCCTCCTCTCAATGTCCTCTCCAAAAACACCTTAAAATGATTGTTTGGGCTCTGAGCCAAGGGGGTGATGTTTTCCAAACTGCAAGCAGCATTTCTTGGATTGTTAGCTTCATTACTTTGCCACTCCCAAAGCCCCCCTCGTTACCCCTATAGGAGCCTGAATCTAATGCTCACCCCCACCCCCGCAAGCAGGATCTGAGTGACTTGAGGAGGGATGCTTAGGGCTAGAGCTGTTTGTCTCCAGGAGAGCTCAAAAGGGACAGACAGTAAGATAAAGAGCACAGGCAACTCTGGGCAGGGAAGGAGATACTTAGTAACTCAGGCCTAATGGGGCCAGGGATTTCTGCTAGGGATAGAGGGACAGCAGAGCAGGGAGATGGTGGGGCATGTGCCAAAGATGATGTATCAGTCAGTGAGGTGATGGTAGAGCCAAGGGATGATGGATCCGTTGGCCAAAAGACATTGGGGGGATAAAGCAGGGATGGTAGGCATGTTGGTGAGGGTTCTCTAGAGAGCCAAAACTGCTAACAGGATGCATATTTACATATCTAGATGAGAGACGGCTATTGGGGGAATTGGCTCATGTGATTATGGAGGCCGAGAAGTATGAATTCAGTCCACCTGGAAGTTTGAGACCTTAAGATATCATGCTTACTCCAAGTCTTCAGAAGCAGGGACACCCATGGATGGCACAGCTGTCAGTCTGAGCCTGAGGCCTGAGGAGATAGGGAACCACTGACGCCAAGTCCTGGAGTCCAAAGGCCGGAGAGCCCACAGTACTGAAGCTCAAGGGAAAGAATGGTGACGGGGCTCCAGGAGAGAGGGCAAACGTTCACCTTTCCTCTGCTGTTTTGTGCTGTGTTTTCTTTTTGTTCTAACTGGATCCCTGGAGGACTGGACATGCCTGCCTACATTGGGAGTGGATCTTCCCCACTCAGTCTGCTGACTCACCGATCTCCTGTGAAAACACAGACACACACATGGAGAATGCTTTACCAGTTCTCTACACATTCCTTAATCCAATCAAGTTGACACCTAATCTTTTCTTAATATTATTTTTATATTTATTTATTTATTTATTTATTTATTTATTTATTTATTTATGAGAGACAGAGTCAGAGAGAGAGAGAGAGAGAGACAGCCCAAGCGAGACAGAGAGAATAGGCAAGCCAGGGCTTCCAGCCACTGCAAACAAACTCCAGACACATGTGCCAACTTCTGCATCCGGCTTATATGGATCCTGGGGAATCGAACCTGAGTCCTTTGGCTTTATGGGCAAGCGCCTTAACTGCTAAGCCATCCCTCCAGCCCCAGTTGACACCTAATCTTAACCATCACAGAGGATGGTGAATGAAATTGCTACATAAAATTCAGGACAGCCAACTAAATATGAATTCCAGATAAACAGATACTTCTTTAGTCTAAGTATTTCCCATGGGATATTGGGGACATATGTATTCAGAGATTATTTCTTATTATTTAGATTTCAAAATCATCCAGCTATCTTGTACGTTTACTTGTCAAATGTGGGGACTCTCATGTTGAGAATGACAATCAGGAGCTGGTGTGGCAGTACTCCAGAGGAGGCAGAGTAGTGGGGTAAAGGATCATGGGGCAGGAGGCCAAAACTGAACCCTACCTGGGATCTCTAAATTGGGACCCTTGCCTTGGAGGTTCTCAGAGTTGGGTCCTGAGGACCTAATTCCTATCCAGGACAACTACATGGGACTTGTTTCTGTTTTTTTTTTTTCTTTTTCTTTTTTTCAAGGTAAAGTCTCCCTCTAGCCCAGATTGACCTAGAATTTACTCTGTATTCCCAGGCTGGCCTCAAACTCATAGTGATCCTCCTTCCTCTGCCTCCTGAGAGCTGGGATCAAAGACGTGTGCCACCACCACACCTGGGTGTTTCTGTTTTCCCTAAGGTCTTGGGCCCTTAGCATTTCCCACTGCTGTGCCCCCCCTAACTTTGGAGCTTCTCTCTCAAAGCTGGCAGAGAGACAGCATACAGTTTCCACCACGCCCACCCTGCAGCCTCCAAGCGCAACAACCCGCTTAGGCTCTTTCTCTTGAAGGGATTCTGAGTGCCAGCATTGGAGGTAGACTTGATATGAATCTGAGCTTAGTAATCCACTGGTGGTGTATGTAGTCATGTAATTTACCACTGTACACCTCGGTTTCTGGGACATAGGAGCAAAATAGAACCACCACACTGTGGTTGTTCATTGGGCTAATGTTTATAAAGCTGTTGGACAAAGCATTCAATAAATGCTGGCTTAAAATTTTGTCAGTTCTTTAATCACCACAGGGAACAAGAAAAAGAATAATAAAAATTAATAAATGGGAGGAAGTGACACATGTAGCAGATTATTCAAAGCTCTCACTCACAGCTTTACCCACTTTAGAAATGGAAAACGTTAGTCTTGCATTCCCTTTCTATACCTGACACTCACTAAATCACTTGTCCTCCTTAAATCCTTCCTTCCCCTGGGCTGCTGTATGCAGCATTAGTCTAGATGGCAAGTTATGAATTAGAGTCCTTCTATTCCCAGAGCCTCGGAGGCAGTGTGCCTGGCCCTCAGAATAACATGGTTCACACTTGGGTGGCCCAGTCAACAAATCTCCATCAAGCTTGTCCTGTGTAGCTTGGGGATGGATTAGTGAATGAATCAGAACTGATCATTGCCCTCATGGACTTTACAACCTGGTCGAGGATCTCATTGCATTGTCTCTCGCAACCCCTCACAAACTGGGGTAGCAAATTGGCTGAACTTAGAATAGCAACTCTGATCATCTTGAAGTAGCCAAGTAGAATATTGTGTTTAGACTTGCTCCAACTCCATGAGGAACGTGCTGTGATTGATTAATGATGTCTGCCATGGTATGGGCACCGGAGAGAGAAGCGACAGTAGATGTCTCATTGTGATGAACACTGAGCCTTTTTCTTGCATCTAAATCCTGGAATAAATGCTCATAGCTTGAGCCTCGAAGTCCCCATAGGACTATGAGTCAAAACTTGAGCGTAGTGGTAATGAAGATGGAAAAGATGAATCTTCAGAACTGGCAGACCTAAAAACCTAAAAATCCAAAAGGAGGAAAGACTTGGACATGAGATAGGGAAATAAGGTTACAGCTAGGCCTGACAAGCATGGCTGACAGACAAGAACAGAGTTCTCCAAATACTGGAAGAAATCTGTCAATAAGGAAAGCCTGGTAGCAGTGATTATCCAGCTGTCTGAGGGAGTGAAGCCATCGTGTACTCTGTCCTTGCTCCCATCAAGCTTCTCTCACTGGGAATGCCTTCCTTGATGATGGATACTCTCCAGATCCTGAAGGTAACAGAGAAGATGACACAGGTGCCCTCGGGTCTACTTGAAAGGTAGACCCAGGAAGCAGAGACACATGCAGAATGTCCTCCTGGCATGTAAAACGGTGGCTTGGGTCTTGCCATTAAAACTTAGGGCATTTCAACTCTATGTGGTCATGTGGGTTTTTAATACTCAAGTAAAGGGGACAGATATTCTTGCAACTTTAAGGAAACTTAGGGATTATCTAGTATAGGGCTCCTCAACCTTGGCTCAGCTGGCATTTTAAGCCAAATGTGTTTTTGTTGTTGGGGCACATGAAGTGTATACCTGGCAGGTTGTTTAGCATAGCCACAGATGCTAGGAGCATTCTCTCACATTGTTACATCTCCAGATGCTGCCAGATGTCCACTAGGAAGCTAGTTATTGACTCAAATCACCACCATCTATGCGTAAGCAAACAGATCCAGAAAGATCTAACCATGGAACATTTGTTTTTTTTTTCTTTAATAACTCTCCCTGGGGAAATGTAAAACACCCCCATACAAAGCCAGGGTCTTATAACTATGCCTCTAACACCAGCACATAACACTGTGATAAAAGTTTTTAGAGTTAGTCTAATTTCATCAGAGGAGGACTCTGTTCCCGTCCCCTCTCCTGGCAGAGCTGGATCCCGGGCCTTCCACCATGTTCCTTCCCACTCAGACCTTCCTGAAATCAGGTTTGGAGCAAAATGTACCAGGCCTGAGAGGAAAAAGCTCTTGACACACTAGCTACCATCGTAGCAGTACTGGATTGACTGTCACTTTTTAGGTCTTGGTTTTAAAGGGAACAAAGGAACTGAGCTGCATCCTGAGGGGAGAATTTCAAGGTTAGTAAGAGACGAGCTCTCTCAGGGGTGGATAAGATGACTTAGTAGGAAATGTGGGCTGTTCATTTCCCCAACAAACCTTATTTTCTTCTCTCAAAGAAAAGAACATCCCACTGTTAATTTATTAGAGCCCACAGTTGCCCACGGCATTAAAAGTGGCAGAGGGAATAGCATTACATTTCTATTATCTTCTTAATGCAGGCATCAAGACATGCCCCTGCTAGGCTATTTCACATTTCCACTAAAAAGCAAGCAATTTCCAAGACTTTTTTTTTTTCTACTGGCCCTGGACATTTTTGATGTTGTGCACTCTTTCTTGGCTTCACTTAGAATATCGCACCCATCAAATGAGTCCAAGTCTCTGTGATTACTAAAACACCAAAAGGAGATGGCTAAAATCAGATCTTGGTAGGGCGTGGGGTGGTAGGTAGTCCTGAAAGCAGAAACTTCAGAGGAAAAGGACAGCTTAGAGTTCTATGTAGTTCAATAAAACTCCAGTCTTTCGTTAATTAAAAAAAAAAAAAAACATGTGGGTTACATCGGTAAATATGTATGCCCCAGATCTCAGCGCTGTGGAGCGCTTTAGGGAGAAATGACCTGTTATCAAGTCACGTTTGCAGTCTGCCCCTGCAGTTCCGCATTTATCACAATCTTCGGTTTGCTTTTGGCCTGGAGACATGATGCACTGCTCCTGCATGAGAGATTAAGCTGTTGGGGCTGTTGGGACACTTGTTTCTATGATGTGCTGAATACAAAGTGCCCTGCTCTCTCTGCTGAAGATGACACTCTGGCATTCAGATGTACCATAGGATTCACTCGTGCCAATGGGCCTCCTGAGAGATTGATGGCAGGCATATCAGAACTGTCCTGAGAAACGGATCTCAAGCAGGCTGGTGCACCGGCATAACTGGATGGTGTTCAAACAGAATGTGGGTAGCAGGAGGCACTTTTTTTTCTCTTTTCTTTTCTTTTTTCTCTTTTCTTTTCTCCTTCCTTTCCTTCTCTCTCTTTCTTTCCTTCTTTCTTTCCTTCTCTCTCTCTCTTTCTTTCTTTCTTTCTTTCTTTCTTTCTTTCTTTCTTTCTTTCTTTCTTTCTTTCTTTCTTTCTTTCTTTCTTTCTTTCTTTCTTTCTTTGCTTTTCAAGGTAGGGTTTCACTCTGGCCCAGGCTGACCTGGAATTCACTATGTAGTCTCAGGGTGGCCTCCAACTCACGGCAATCCTCCTACCTCTGCCTCCCAAGTGCTGGGATTAAAGGCATGCGCCACCACGCCGGGCAATTTTTAAAATTTTAATTGTCAAGCTGGGCGTGGTGGCGCACGCCTTTAATCCCAGCATTCGGGAGGCAGATGTAGGAGGATCGCTGTGAGTTCAAGGCCACCCTGAGACTACATAGTTAATTCCAGGTCAGCCTGGACCAGAGTGAAACCCTATAAAAAAAAAAAAAAAAAGAAAAAAAAGAAGAAAAAAAATTTTAATTGTCAATATATTATACCATGGAGGCAAGTGCAGACATGTGCTCTCCAGAAGAGCTTTGCCAAGGGGTTTACACTGGAGGCTGGCCAGTGCTTCCTCTTCTCACAAAGCTGATGTTCAATGGGTCTGGTTTGCATGGGCACCGTGAAAGCCAACCCTTTCCACTAAGTCACTCTTTATATATAAACGCCATAAAGTTGCTTTCTGTTCCTAGTGGCATTTTGGTCTTAAGGATGCACCTTAGGTTTCTAGTTCAGTCTGGGAATGCCTCAGATTCTCTGTATAGTTGGTAGGGATTCTAATGTCTGAGTAGCTTCCTCAGAAAACTCAAGCATCTCAAAAGCTTTAGAACGGCTGGTTTTGCCGTTGACTTCATTCAGACAAGCAGTTCTAGCTGTCAGGGCTGGGGCACCTCCCACAAGACCCTCAGTAGCTTTTTGCTTTGAGTTGTTCTCCCACGTGGATTTGGGTAGTTACACCCCTATCCGTTCCCCTTTGCTGTCCTGTCCCATCAGCAGAAGTACGCAGTCCCAAGACTTGCTGGGCAGGGCACCAGTGGTCACCATCCATGGATATGAAGGAGTTATGTCCATATGGATGTGGGAGTTGTGACCCACAGTCCAACTCTGGTCAAACCCCAGTTATGTTCTGTCCGGCTCTGACCTAATCTCAGTGCAGGGAAGGAGATATGATAACCTCTGGTCCTTGTGCCCTCTTGAGGCTTCCTGTCAAAGAAGAAGAGACTGACTCAGCTAGGTAACTCTCATAACAGCAGGCCAGAATGAAGGAGGGCTTAGTTGTAACACTAACACAGTGCTAGTGTAAACTGTGAGAAGAAACTTTGCCTTGTCTGTTTCCTCAGCACCAACTCCAGCAGCACTACCTGCTCCTGATAATTGTTTATGAAAAGTGACGAGCCCAGTTGAGAGAATACAGATCACTTCCTCTCTAGGGACTGCAACCAGTCGTAGAAACACATTTTCCAGCTTTAACTAGATGTCCTCTTTTGACTCCTCAGCTTCTTTTCCCCAGGAAGTTTTATCTGCAGTCATGGGGTACAGGTTTCCTCCTTCCTCTCTGTGCTCAGCTTCTTAATGGTCTTTCATTCTGCCAAGCCCAATTGTCATGGGAACTGCAGAGACTCAGACATCACCACCAGCTCCAGAGCCTTCCCTTAGAGATTTGGGAGCAGTCACTCTTCTAATACATGAAATCAGATTACATGAAGATAAAGGCATTTTGGAATGGACTTACTGGATGTAAAGGACAGAGAAGCACTCATGCAAGTCAAAATAAAGGGGATAGTTATTTGTAAGGATAAAAGACAGCTCATGGAAAGAAAGGTCAGCCTAGCCTCTTAGAAATTGAATCTGGGAAATCTGAGCTGTTAGGGCTTGAAATAATCTCTCTCCCTTTCTCCTCTCAACTTGGAGTCCTTGACCCACTTGCCTACCCCTCAATCATGGGCTGTTACTAGTGACTAAGTCTTTTATCTCCTCAGAAAAACCTATGGAGATTTTTTTTTAGAGAGCGAGAAAGAGAGAGGGGAGAGGAAGAGAATTGGCACGCCAGAGCCTCAGCCACTGCAAGCAAACTCCAGATGCTTGTGCCACCTAGTGGGCATTTGTGACTTTGCGCTTGCCTCACCTTTGTGCATCTGGCTAACATGGCATCTGGAGATTCCAACATGGGTTCTTAGGCTTCACAGGCAAGCGCCTTAACTGCTAAGCCATCTCTCCAGCCCTAATTTTTTTTTATTTGAGATAGAAAGGGGGGGGAGAGGAAGAGAGAGAAAGAGAGAGAGAGAGGGAGAGAGAGAATGGGTGCGTCAGCAGCCTCTCAGCCACTGTGAAGGAACTCCAGATGCTTACGACCTTTTGGGCAAGTTCAGCCTTGTGCCCTTGCGTCACTTTTTGCGTCTGGCTAAACGTGGGACCTGGAGAATTGAACAGGCGTTCTTAGGCTTACCAGGCTGGTGCCTAAACCGCTAAGCCAACTCGCCAGCCCTCCAGCCCTGAATTTTTGATGTAGGGTCTTTTTGGTTAGTCCAGGCTGACCTCAAATTCATGATCCTCCTGCCTCAGCCTACGGAGTGTTAGGATTGCAAGTGTACAGTACTATACCCTTGCTAGAAGGTCGATCTTGATCATAGAGTTGAGTGCTTCTGGCTTCCTAGCCACACGAGGTATTTTGTAATGAACGACCTCTTTGATTCTCTTTTTCTGGGGCCTCCATGGTGTCTTGCCTATTTATCCTTACAGGCCATTCTTCTCTCTGTAGCTTGCTCACGATGCTTCCCTGCTTCCTGACAACTTCAATCTCTCGTGGCCTTTTGTGTGTGAGCAGAGCCTCCTCCACCAGCATCTGCCTTGCAGAGTCACATGAGCAGCTAGTAGCAAGAGGGAAGAATTCCAAGGCCTGTGTGAGGACAGTGTTCTCCTCAGCCTCAGGCCTCACCTTTCCTGCCACACCCTACATAGAAACAGCCTCGCGTGATTGTCTGCTTCCTGGAGAACCTACGCTAGACATTTCCAAGAGCAGCTAGCCCACTCTGCTGGAATGACCTTCTGTGGAAGGAGAAGGTTGTTCTTTGGCAATGCATTTGCACTCAGAAGCCCCTGGAGCCTGGAGCTGCACCGTGTGTGTAGTTTGGATCGGAACAAACAAGTCCAAACAGATGTGGACTCAATCAAGTCTTGTTTCCCATTTTTAGCTTTCTGCTCTTTCTAGACTAGATTTTCCTGATGAGCTGCCTGGACTCTGAATTCAAAACTGTTTTCAAAGGAATCCGGAGCACTGGGTTCTGCTTTTCTCTTTGCTACTTAGCCAGCCACGTGACCAGGGCCAAGTCCCTCCCCACTGTAGGCTTTACTTTTCTCCCCCCCCCCCATTTGGCATAGAGAACTGCTGAGGCGCTCTTCTTGATCATCACTCACTTAGTCCTTCCCCAACCACACTGTCACCTCACTGGGAAGATAACTAGAATTCATAATTGCCTTACTTCTGAAGGCTCAATGTCTCGTCTCTCTTTGCTCAAAATCTCCAAGGTCTTGGTGGCCTCTGGATCTTGTCAGTGCCCCATAAGAGGAATGAAATGTCCTTGACTCTAAAGAGTCCTTTATTCTGTTGTTGTTGTCTTGTTATTTCCTGTCTGTTTTGGCCCTCTCCAGAACTGTGGTCCTTAGGATCCTCCAACTTGTCCCCCAGCCTTCCTTAAACCCCAACTGGAAAGATCCTTCTGAGAATTCCATTGCAGGCCTAAGGGTCTAAGTCTATTTGCAGTCTGACCTTTTGTATCAATAAACTCCTCCATTGTCCCAAGAGTGTAATTCTCAGTTGGGGGTCACCTGAGGGCAATTTGAAGGGGATAATGATGCTTTATTGTGGAAGAAGAGACCTGAAATCCTGTGGTCAAGGGCCCTGATTAGCTACTGACCTCTGATCCTCTGTGATTGGGTCAGAGGATTCAGATCTGCTCTGATAGGCAAACCCTTCCAGCCCTGTAGTCACATAGCATTTCTGCCTGCCTTGGTCACCATGAGCTCCCCTATAGCTATTCTTTTCTTGGAGTTCACTTGTTTACCTTTCTGGTGTATGTTCATGCCCTTTAATGCGCATCTTATCTATCTGCAACCCAATAGTCACCCAGTGGAGTATGCGTTGCAGGACATCTAGTGAATGTGTGGACACAGGGACACCAGGCTTTGAACTGCCTCTTTGTCTCAAAGTCTATCATGAGGCTAGTAGTATATTCTCACTCAGCTCTTTGACTTTGGTTTGATCCTTCCAGGCAGAAGTGACTTGCTTAAGCCAGTCCCCTTAATTCTACACTCCTGATACTTCAAAAGTAGTTTGTAATACTTGAGGGATCCACTGGCCATATCTGCCACTGGAGGGGGAAGCTCACTATAGTTTATTTACTTAGTTTATTCCCAAAGGAGTGAGACCAAGGCAATCGTCTAAGAGAAAGGGACCAGGAAGGAGATCCCGAGGGCAGGCTGATTTCAAGAAGTGAGGACAGAGGCTAATCGGGTACTGCCTGACTTCAGGTGAGTTCTTTAGAGCACAGTGATTTTCCATCTAAGAAGGATGAAGTATCAATAGTTCTGATCTCCGAGCTGGAGTGGTGGCTCAGCAGTTAAAGTGCTTGCCTGCAAAGCTAAAGGACCCAGGTTCAATTCCCCAATACCCAAGTAAAGCCAGATGCACAAGATGGCACATGTGTCTGAAGTTCATTTGCAGTGGCTAGAGGCCCTGGCATGCCCATTCTCGTTCTTTCTCATAAATAAATAAAATTTTAAAAACATACTTCTGATCTTTAGAAACTGCAAAGCAGCCTGGACAATTTCATTCATATATTCATTTATGTAATAAAGTTTATTTTTTAGATTCTACCCTGATGTGTTCTGTGAGGCTAGCATAGAAATAATCAAATCCTAATTTCTGCCTTCTAGAACTTCCCTTTGAATCAGGGGCATAGAAAATGATCTTAAAATACCATGAAGTCCATCTTGAGTATGAGGGAGATGGGGTGGGGAAGGTGACAATGCTTAATACTGGTCAGAATCAGAGCAACAGATCACCCACACTTTACCAATAGAAATGCAAAATAATACAGCCACCTTTGGAAACAGTTTGGCAATGTCTTGGAAGTTAAGTATACTTACCCTACAACTCAGGAACCCTATTCCTACATATTCATCCAGAAGAAACAAAAACAGACGTCCACATAAAAACCTCTACACAGGGGTGACAAGATGGCTCAGTGGTTAAAGGCACTTGTTTGCTAAGCCCACAGGCCTAGGTTCAATTCCCCATACCCACATAAAGCTAGAGGCACAAAATGGTACATACATCTGGAATTTATCTGCAGTGGCAAGATGCCCTGGCAATCCATTTTTTCAATCTCAACCTCTGTCTCTCTTTCTCAATTCAAATAAATAAATAATTTTTAAAAACCTCTACACAAATGTTTTTCTTAAACTTTTTATTTATTTATTTATTTATTTATTTATTTATTTATTTATTTATTTATGAGAGAAAGTGAGGGAGAGAAAGAGACAGATATAGAGAAAGAGAATGGGTATAGCAGGGCCTCCAGCCACTGCAAACGAACTCAAGATATATATGCCACTTTGTGCATCTGGCTTACATGGATTCAAACCAGGGTCCTTTGGCTTTAGCAGGTACATGCCTTAACCACTAAGCCATCTCTCCAGCCCTACAAAAATGTTTTGACAGCTTATTATCATTTTCCCCTAAACTGGAAATAACTCAAAGGTCCTTCCTTTAGTGACTGGATAAACACATTGTGGCATGTCCATGCTTGGAATACAACAAAAGAAGAATGGGTTACTGACACATTTAACGATGTAGATGATTACATGGAGGGGGAAAAAAAGCCAGATTTGGATTCCACTATGTGAAAATCTAGATAAAAGTGAAAACAGGGGAAAAATGAAACCAACCTAAGCTATTAGCTGTGAAAGACTGGGCATGGGGGAAGTGGGAGACTCGACATTAAGGCTGTATGAGAGAATGCTTTGGGAGAAGAAGAGACTCTGTGCCTTGATGAGGAGAGTAGTTATACAATCTTGACTGTCAAAAATTATAAGAACTAAGCTTGGAGAGACAGCTCAGTGGTTAAGAGCACTTCTTACTCAAGCTTGAGGGCCCAAGGGGGCCCAAAACCATCCAAGTCCAAATCTCTAGATCACATGTAAAGAGCTACGCATGGCCACATACCTGTAACCCCAGTCCTGCAAATGGGAAGAGAGACCCGGGAATCACCTGGGCTTGTGCAAAGCAGCAACCTCTGGTGTCAGTAGAACCAGCTCACATAGAACCAGGTAGAAGAATGGTAGAGTGCTACACTGGACATTCTGCTCTGGCCACTACAGCACACCTCTAGATCCTGTGCTATAGGAAGACCTTGGGGAAAACTGCTTTCTCAGACCACTAATGATCCTTTCCTGGGGATGGGGATATAGGAACAGGCGTGAGAAGGATTAAAGATGGCAACTGACTTTCGAAGGCCAAACCTGTTAAAAACAAAATGAGATGGTAGCTAAAGGAATATCCTGCCGGGTGTGGTGGCGCACATGCCTTTAATCCCAGCACTCAGGAGGCAGAGGTAGGAGGATCGTGGTGAGTTCAAGGCCACCCTGAGACTAATTCCAGGTCAGCCTAAGCTAGAGGGAGAGCCTAACTTGAAAAACCAAATTAAAAAAAAAAAAGAAAGAAAAGGAATATCCTAATCCCAAAACAGATTTATATGAAACTTCACCGGCTGGGAAAAGAGACAAGAAGCAGGTTCTACACGTCTTAAGAGCGTGCATGTGGAAGATGGGAGTGTGAGGAGTGATGGTATCTGCAATGTACAGATTTAGGAAGGATGTGAGGAAACGGGAAAATCAAGATGGCCTTCTATCAGCTGGTGTGTGTGTGTGTGTGTGTGTGTGTGTGTGTGTCTTCACATGCACATGTATCTATGTGCCTCAAAGCTTCCAAGCTTACTTCAAAAGAAACCCCTAGACAGTAACTGCAGTATAAATAGCAAACTAGCAAACCCGATGCTGTTCTGTGTCTGGACGGAGAGAGTTGTTGTCCTGTACCACCTGAGGACCTGGGTACTGGATCCAATAAGGCCCCACTGACCTCCATCCCCACTTGGCTCCCAGAAAGCCAGTGCTCTTCTCTTTAGCAAAGCCTGCCTGAAACAGCTGCCCAGTGAGCGCTGAAGAGCAGTCCTTTCCTCTGGAGGGCTCTGCCCACAGAGGCCCAGGCTGCTTGCTAAATGGAAGCTACCACACCACTGGGGCTGCTCTGATGGGTTTTGATGCAGGTCCATTGGCAGATGCTGTTCACTCAATTTGTCCAGTAAGGCAAAGTTAGAAATAAGATGCCTTAGGAGAACCACCCAGGAGATAGTAAGGGGACATCAACAGGAGAAACATCAGCCCCAACCCCGGCAGAAAAACAAGCTGGGTGTGGTGGCACATACCTTTAATCCCAGCACTCTGGAGGCTGAGGTAGGAGGATGGCTGTGAGTTCAAGGCAACCCCGAGACTATATAGTGAATTCCAGATCAGCCTGGGCTAGAGAAAGACCCTACCTCAAAAAAATAAATAAATAAATAAATAAATAAATAAATAAATAAATAAAGGAGCAAACACTCTCTAAACAGTGGTAAGGCTTGGGTCCCCAAGAACCCAGAAAACTCATTCACTCATTTTCTTGTATTGAGAAACAAATGCCAAGGATTTAACAGGGAAGAAATAGGGCCCATCACCAGGAATGGGTATTAGTGAAGGGGCCAATTTAAGCTAAGAATGGTGGCAATGACCATGGCAGGTGTATCACCAGGGGCAGAGACAAGAGCCAGACTGTTTAGCTTCAAATCCCAGCCCTGCCACTGCTGAGGTCTGTGCCCGTAAGTAAGTTGTTTAACCTTTCCTCATTTCCAAAGTGGGAATTCAGCGGCTACTTCCTAGGATTTCTGAGGAAACTAATGAGCAATGTGCTTAGAGCAAGCCTGGCTATTAGAACGGACTCCATCAGAGTTACCAACGACAAAGGATTGCATTTCCAGGCAGTCTCCAAGGGGTTTGCTAGCAGCACTGTCCTTTTCCTGAGGACAGTGAGGTTCTGGAGCTGGCCTTGCTCATAGGATATGCGCATCCTGGTCTCTGGCCCCGCCCTCCTCGTGAGCTCGGCCCTGCCTGGTGCAGTGTAGCCCTGGACTGCGACCATTTCATTCAGCCAGATTCATCCATCCGTATAGCAGTGTAGGGACCCGCTGCACACAAAGCCTGTGTCTGCATCCCTGACAGGCCAGATCACTCGCTCTTCCGCTCGCTCGCTCTCTCCTCCAGCCCCAGTACAGCATGCAGACAGAAGGAACTGGACTCAAGTTAGAAGTGGCTGGACCTCCTGGGTGCCCTGTGGTGCTGCTTGCGACCTTATGTGCAGCCTTGGGACCAAATCTCTAGCCTATGCCTGGTTAATTCTCCCTCTCCCTAACCCCGGCACCACCGGCCTAATTCTCCATGCTTTCTGGAGTTGTGTCCAATGCATGATCACACCTGACCTGTCCTACCTGTCTTCTGGCTTGGAGTGCCTCTTCGCGGTCCCCACACACGTTTCCTCGGCTAAAATGACATGTGATAACAATTTGGGCCCTACCTCCAAACCACAGAGGTTAACATAAGTGTGCTATAAGCCAAGGAACTCCCACAGCCTAGAGAAGAGTGGGGTGGCCATGCTCAGCGTTGCCTGGAGACAGCTTCCAGGGACAACTTTTGGGAAGTTCTATCAGGCTAGGGCCCAATGTAAAGGCAATACCCTCTGGGTGGGTGATTTTTTTTTTTTTCCTGAGGTAGGGTCTTGCTCTAGCCCAGGCGTGATTATTTTTTAATTAAATTTAATTTAGGCCAAGGCTAGAGGCTCAGAGAGACAAGAATTCTATTGTTTACTCATTAGCTACTTGCAAGCTTGTTTTCTCAGGCTTCTAGCTTAGGGAAAGAAAAAACCCTAAATACTACAAAGAAGAGATTTTTCTGGGGATTCTCAATGGAAGGGATAGGGGAAAATATTATTTGTAGTATAGAATCAGTAAATTATTTTATGTATAATATTATTATTTTTTGAGACATGTTGGCCTATGTTGGCCTTAAACTCAAGAGCTTCCTGCCTCAGTCTCCTCCAGGTTTTGCAATTGCAAGTGTGCATCACCACATTTGGCTATGGTAATAAGGTTTTGGTATTGCAACTGGTTCTGTGTTTTTTAAAAAATATATACATATTTATTTATTTATTTTCAAGCAGAGAGAGATAGAAATAGAGAGAAGTAAAGGAAGAGAATAGGGGTGTCAGGGCCTCTAGCAACTGCAAATAAACTCCAGATGGCATGTGCCACTTTGTGTATCTGGCTTTACATGGGTACTGGGCAATTGAACCCTGGTCATTAGGCTTTGCAGGCAAGTGCCTTAACCACTGCACCATCCATCTCTCCAGCCTGGTTTGTGTTTAGTTCCACTATATGCAGCTTTAGTATGCTGATGACTTTGTTGCAGGCACTTGGGAAACAGACAGAAGATTTCTCAGCTTTCCTTATCTGGCTAAAGACAGATTTCCCCCAAAGGAACACAATTGTCAAGAATCGCCTCCTAGGCCGTCTCGTCAACCAGGGAAGATTAATTGCATCACAGAAGAGAAGCTTGATGATTGACACAGCCCCACAGACTCTGTCACAGGCTATCACTTATTCTTCCGAGACCCATACAACTTTCTAAAAAAAAATCACTCTCCCCCAAGTTGCCTATATCATCCCTCCATTTTCCCCTTCAAAGACCATAGGCTTCTAGATCTCCCCAGGTTTGGGGATACTCACTTTTCTTTCCTGTGATGTCCCCGTGCATGTAACAAATGTGGATATCCCAACCCCTGTTCATCTGTATACTCTCAGTGTGGTTCATAAACTCAGCATGGAGCTCTAAAGGTGAAGGGGACATTTGCCTGATATATATGTATTTCCTTTTAGAGCTCCAGACTGCCTCAGTAGTATTAAAGGCCACATGAGAAAGGGACCAGGAGAGCTTTGGATCCAGCGGGGATGCCAACCCCAGAGTTAGAGAGATGCCCGTGAAGGGCCTCTAATGCCGACCCCTCCAAAAGCTTGAGAAATTGTGTGTTTTGAGGGAGGCTGTTGCCTTCTAAGCCTGAACTTGCTCCAAAGTAAATAAACCCTCCCTGTGGTAAGAATGCTTCTTATTCTGGGGACAAAGATGGGCTTGTGAGCCTGCCAGTCCTTTCCCTGAAATGAGCCCCTCTAACCTGGGCTTCTTTATGTAAGGCCACTTTGCGCCCCAGAAATAACTATGGGCCAGATGGTGGCCGCACTTGGAGCAGCGCACATATTTCTGGGCGTCTCTCTGTCTGTGTTGCCCAGACATGCTCCTACTTACCCTCGGTAATCCTTTCTGGTTCAAGGGTGCCAAGACAAACGTCAGTCATTCTATCTCCAGCAGCAATCTTAGATGGGCAAGGAGACGTCAGCCTTAGGAAATAAACAGCCCTAATATTAGCCTAGACGTGTGGATATGTTTGCCCAGCAGGCGTGAACAACAACAACAAAAAAAAAAAAAAAGAAAAAAAAAAACACTTAAATTCTCTCTCTCTCTCTCTTTTTTTTTTTTTTTTTTTTTTTTTTTGGTTTTTGCGAGGTAGGGTTTCACTCTGGTCCAGGCTGACCTGGAATTAACTATGTAGTCTCAGGGTAGCCTCAAACTCTCAGCAATCCTCCTACCTCTGCCTCCCGAGTGCTGGGATTAAAGGTGTGCGCCACCACGCCTGGCAAATTCTCATCTATTTTTAAGCATGCCTCATGCACCAAAATCTCTAAGGGTGCTACTAAATGTCTTTTGGCCGAAAACAGCTGTTATCACCAAAACTTCTTCAAGGCTTGAGGCAGCAACCAGCCCTTCATTCCATGGGCTCATGGTGGTCGACTGTCTCCAGAATAAATGGCACAGCCCCACATGTCTCCTCTGTCACCAGGTGGGCAGCCATTCTAGAACTACAGAAGTCCTCCCTCTACCATAGACAAATGTGCAAGTAACAGATGCAAACAAATCACCACACAGGCTCCAGATGTCACGCTGTCATCAAGGATGTTTCCAAATGAGACCTAGGTATAGCTGACTCTGTTTTACACAGAGCTCCGCTCCAGGTGCTGGGGGTTTACACGGTCTCTCATGGTTTGACAGTCAGGTAGGAGCGGTAGGAGATCTTTATCATGACAAATATTTGTTATAGTGCCAGATTGTGCAGGCAGTGCTGAAGAAAAGCTCCAAGGAGGGATGGACCAAGGCGATGGGGAAAGGCCATGGAGAGGTAAAATGGAAATGGGACAGGGCAGGGTCCTGCGCCAAACCTAGACCTCAGACAAGTGGGAAGGAAGAACAACTCCTGGACAAGCACTGGGAAGGCAGGTGACAGGGAACCAGAAACCAGGTGAGGCGCACTCCCATAGCTGGTCTGTATCAAAGAGGAGACCAAGCTCATCTGTGGCCTTCAGGAAATCAGATGAGGACATAAAGGAAGGCTTTCATACGACTCAGCCTCATCTGTACTAGGTCCTAGGAATGAGCCTTCCTAGCTATGTGGGACATATTTTAACATATATTTGGCTTCTGCATGCACAAAATGTGATGCTTGGCCAACAGGGGGAAGTGTGACCTAAAGTTCCCAGAAAATAGACGCTTCTGCTCACCTACTTCCGGCAAGGCTGAATGACCGATAACATCCTGGTGACCATCAGTCGATCAGGTTTAATCCTTTCTGGAATGCAAGGGCAGACCCCAGTTTCCACCAACCCAGGGCTAACAATATCATGGGATAACATCAGAAGCCTATGGTGGAGGTCCTCCCGCCCCGCCCCACTTTGCTAGAACACACCTACCTGATGGTCAGCCTTGATTTATGACTTTCTCTTGTTCTGTAACTATAACTTGTTAACACATTGGGACTGGGGTAACCGAAATCTGTGTTCCCAAGGCCATGGTCACTTATATCTGGCTCCAGAATAAACTATCTCTTATCTCCTTTAAAAAAAAAAAAAAGAAAGGAAGGAAGGAAGGCTTCATGCTGATAGAGCCCAAGGTTCAGAAGGGACATCCTGAACTGTAGATTTACATTTACAAATACGCATCTGTAGAGCCATGACACAGGTGCTGGGGCAGCTGAAAGTGGGCAGAGCCAGGGAAGAGGAGAGGCAGGACAAAAAGAGGAAATGGTCCCAGGCTTCCAGCTGCATCAGAAGACAAAGTACACACTCTTTGATAAGAGGCCAGCTGTCAAAAAGACTGCATTTTTGAACTACAATAATAATTTTTTTCTGAGGCAGGGTGGTACTCTAACCCAGGCTAACTTGGAACTCACTCTGTTGTTCTAGACTGGCCTCAAACTCACAGCAATCCTGGGATTAAAGGTGTGTGCCACCACTCCAGGCCCATGGAACTACAAAATTTTTAAATGTAGAAAACATTTTATTTTAAAGTTATGCATGTAATTTCTAATACAGAAGCAAGTTTATTCTGAGGACCATATAGAGAGTAAATATCAAGCAATATTGATTTACTAGAATCATGTCTATTCCAGAATAAAAAGAAATTCAAGCATCATTATAAAACTTGACATTTGATTATTTGAATGTTACAGATTGGATCTCCACAATGATGCAGGAGAGAGACTGGGTGGGCTCTGGGCTCAGAACTCACCAGGCTCTCAAGCTTCAAGTCCTTGTCCACATTTAACACAGAACTGAAAATCACAGGCAGAGTTACGTCATGGAGATCTGTTAAGGAAGAGTTGAAGTAGGAGGACAGAAACAGGAAAACTTCCAAGCCAAGAGGAATTCCTCCCCTCACGGCTACACTGTGACAGGAAGGGGGACTCTTGTAAGTGGAGGCTTGTCTCAGGTCCACTTACATGAATTAGGCATCCAGTTAGAATGTGTCTCACTGCCAAGTCCAAAAGTATACAATGGATCTTGATTGGTTGTTGGGTGCAGGAGGACCACTGACTCAGGAAGGGCCTGCCTACCTATGCTAAGTTTGGAAAAGTTCAAGAAGCTGCTGTAGCTGCTACATACCATCTTGGATGACCCTGGGTCACACTGGAGTTCTAGTCTCACCAGGGCAAGGGCAGCCATGTTCTTTTGGGCCAGTCCCTACCTGACTACCTACCAAAGGAAAAAAAAAAAAAAAAGGCTACCTTGTTCTTGATCCATATCAATAAGACAAAAATACAGCATAGGTTTAGAGAGAGACTTATAGGAAGGGATCTTTCGGTTTCCTAAAGGAGTTAATGTAGTTGCTGAAGCTTTTACCAGAGAAATAACTTAAGGAATTTGGAGGTTTCGTTTTCTTACTTTCAAGGGCAGACCTATACCAATCTCTAGCCACCTTCTGATATTGCAAACATATGACAAAAGGATTTCTTATTTTTATAAGTAAAATCAAGAAAATGTTTTATTTTGCTTGCTGACCTATAATATAAAAGTAAAAGCAGCCCCTGTTCTCCATATTTATTAACATGCTACAGACACACTATTGTATGAAGACTACATTTTTCACACAAAGAAAGAAGCTAGCAATCTAAGACAGTCTAAGCATCAAATAATTCCAATAGTATCTCCAAGGGTGCGTGTGTGTGTGTGTGTGTGTGTGTGTGTGTGTGTGTAATTTTGTTCTGTTTTTTTATTTTGATCTTTTAAAAATTTTTATTTATTTGAGAGAGAAAGTGGCAGAGAGAAAGAGAGATAGAGAGAGAGAGAAAATGGGCACACCAGGGCCTCTAGCCACTGCAAATGAACTTCAGATGCATGCACCACCTTGTCCATCTATATTTATGTGGACACTGGAGAATAAAGCTTGGGTCCTTAGGTTTTGCAGGCAAGAGCCTTAACCACTGAGCCTTCTCTCCAGCCCTATTTTGATGGTTTAAGACAGGGTCTCACTATGAAGCTGAGGTTGACCTGTAACTCACGGAGTAGCCCAGGCTGGTCTTCATCTCATGATCCTCCTGCCTTAACCTCTTGAATACTACAGCACCCAGCACTGATTTGAATCTTAAATGTCCCAAAGGGATGGCTTAGGCGATGCTGGGACCTTTATTTAGGAGGTGGAGCCTAGTGGAAGTCATAACTTTGAGTGGGATTTTGAAACCCTGCCCTTCCTCTCTCTCTTGTTGCCTGTGAGCTGAAGTGAGCATCTCTGTTTGGCCATGTGCTCTCCCCATGATCTTCTGCTTTGCCACAAACCTAAAGTGAGAGGGCCAAGGGATCATGGATTTAAACCTCTAAAAGTATAAGGTAAAATGAACAGATGCTCGCTCGCTCTCTCAGGCTTTTGTTTTGTTTTATTCTTTTGCAAGGTAGGGTCTCATTCTAGCCCTGTCTGACCTGGAACTCACTCTGTAGTTCCAGGCTGGCCTCAAACTCACAGTGATCCTCCTACCTCTGCCTCACAAGCACTGGGATTAAATGTATGCACCATCACACCCGGCCAAATCCCCTTTTTAGTTAATAATTATTATTCTTTTTAGTTATTTATCTCAGGTGTTTTTTAATTTTTTTTTATTGACAACTTCTATACTTACAGACAATAAACCATGATATTTCCTTCCCTTCCCCCCCCATTCCTCTTCAGAACTCCACTCTCCATCATATCCCCTCCCTCTCTCCATTAGTCTCTCTTTTAATTCTGTTTTGTTTTTCAAGGTCGGGTCTCACTCTAGTCCAGGCTGATCTGGAATTCACTATGTCGTCTCAGGCTGGCCTCAGCTTCACAGTGATCCTCCTACCTCAGCCTTCCAAGTGCTGGGATTAAAGGTGTGCACCACCATACCTAGCCTCAAAGTATATTCTTTCAAACAGAAAATTTTGTTCAACTTTATATTTGTTACAACAATTATTATATTTTTATAATTTTAACAAAATGAAACTAAAATTTATGGCAACTCCTAATCTAAAGAATTTTTAAACAAGGCAGAAAACTGTGTTTCCAATTTATGTGTTGGATATGACAGACTTAAAGGAAACGTAGTTTGTAGTCTCTTTATATCAGAGAGGGGTTGGTTCCAGGGAAGCTAATTTGCATGCTAATAAGATAGATGTGCTTGTTTATTTTGACATGTAGAATTAAGTCTTGGCTGAATGTTTGATACTGCAGGATATAGACCATCTTCAGCATTTTTCAGAGTCAATCAATATTTTGATTTTATAATTGTCGCTGCTGAAAGCACCGCTTTGCATAAATACGTAAAACAAAATGGCAGAAGTATGTTTAGGACCATTTCAGAGGTTGTTGGAAATTCTATCCTAATCCTAGGCCAAAATTTATGTAATGATTGCTCATGAAAGGCACATCAACAACTCAAACAGCAATTTTTAAAATCCAACATTCTGTGCAATCTGAAGATATCTGAATTAAATGCTTACATTCTGAGGAAAGATCTTAAAGCCTTTGTTTTCTTGAATAAAACTATTATGTTTCTATAGGGGCAGAAAACTGTGTACAACAAAAATACCACAGGGCTGGGGAAATGGCTCAGTGGTTAAAAGTCACCAGAGTTCAAATCCCCAGAGCTCAAGTGGCACACACATCTGTGACCCTAAGTATCCCATAGCAGTAGGTGACAGAGTCAGTTTGGAAGCTCTCAGGCCAGCTAGTCTGGCCTTCTCAGTGGCAAACAACCACAACAGAACAAAACACATGAGAAATCCTGTCTCAAGCACCGTGGAAGGCAAGGATCAACCCAACGGATGCTGTGGCACTCATGCATGCAAACTGCAGACTGTAACATCTGAGCCAAGGCGTTTCAGGCAATGTCCACCGGCATTGCCTGGCATGCACAGCGCGAAGTATAAGTGTATTTTCGGAACCAAAGCTACAGCAAAGTCACATGATACAATCCACATGAGCCCTACCAGCAACACCTGGGTTCCTTATGCTTTTGATTCTGAATTAATCTGTGGTGTACATTCAGAAATCATGCTCTTGCCATTTGTGTGTGTGTGTGTGTGTGTGTGTGTGTGTGCGCACGCGCGCGCGCACCTCACATTCAATCATGCAACCTGGGATTTCAGGTCACTTATCCCTAACCCAATGTAAATGTTATGCAAACATTTGTTGGAAAGAATTGTTTAGAGAATAATGATGAGTAGAAAGTTCTTTCTATGTACAGTTGGCATAGCTGTAACCATTTCAGGCCTAACTACATTTTGCACCCATGACGGTTAAATCTGAGGATGGAGAACTGGTCAGTATGAAGGACTGCATGGACTACAAGCAATGCTCTGGGCAAAATTATGTAGTGATGGAAACACCCAAACATCTGTTTTCAAATGCTCCTTTTTTAAAAAAAAATTATTTATTTATTTATTTGAGAGAGAGAGAAAGAGGCAGAGAGAGAGACAGAGAGAGAGAGGGAGAGAATGGGCACGCCAGAGCCTCTAGCCACTGCAAACGAACTCCAGATGCATGCACCCCCTTGTGCATCTGGCTTACATGGTTCCTGGAGAATTAACCTGGATCCTTTGCTTTTGCAGGCAAACGCTTTAACCACTAATCCATGTCTCCAGCTCCAAATGGTCCTTCTTTAGTATAACTTTACTTTTAGAAAGATTTGATAAAGCATCACTTTGATATTGAACACACAGGTTAAGACTACTGATTAAAACACACCTGACAGCCATTGGTCACTGTAGACAAGAACATGGAGAATGGAACCCTGGCCTTTTTGTATGAGAAAAACATATAACTTATCTTTAGTGTTGGTAACTCTTTAGATATTGGCCAGGAGAAAATCAGTGAACCTCTATGTAAATTAAAAGATCTTCATGGTACAAAGTGTCGCAAGAACTCTATTATGTTAAGGACTTTATTTTTATGAACTGGACATCAGTAACAGCTCTTCATTTTGCACAGACCCATCTTTAACATCTTTGCTGCCCAGTGAATGAATATCAAGGGTGCTTTTACATTTGTAACCATAGAGTCCCCTCTTTTTATTCCAGTCAATAATTTTCCCATAAAGTATTTTTATGAAGGAAGTCATTTATTCTTCTTCCACATACCTTTTCTTTAGGAGCTCAAAAATAGCTCTTCCTAAGATATTTCAATAAAATCTAGCAAATTCCATTAACAGATGTTAGAAATCTCTACACTCTTAATCAAATATATAGCATGCTTCCTATGAGGCATACTCTGTCTTAATATTCATTTCTTAAAATTTTCAATAATGTTTTCTATGCATCTTTCAATAATGCGTGCTGACAAAAGATTGCATTTTTATTGCCATATTTTTTTGTGTATTATTTCAGCCATTTTTCACGGTATAAAAGCAAATGTTTCCCTGAGGGCATGTAGCTTTCTGTGTTTGCAATTACTAAGAAATGCCAGAAGACTCTTGTATATGCTTATCATTATATCTAATCAAATGGAAAATTCTGTATTAAGCATTGCAATGAGTTTAAACATCAATGATAAACTTTGGTAAAGTTTATCTTTATGGTTTGGATATTTAGTTTTTAAATATTTTACAAATGTTAGATATTAATCATAACCAATGATAAATGTCAGCCATATTTCAGGTAGTTATTGTGAAAATGTTGAATTTTTTGTTTACTTATTTTCAGAGCCTCATAACAATTGCTCTTTTCTTATATAGTAGGTAATAAAAAGGAAGAAGGTCATTTCAGATATATTTTTTTCAGATATTTTCTTAATAGGTATTATACTTACATTTTAATTTTTTGCATGCATGTGGTGTTTTATATGTATATGGTCCATATATATATATATATATATATATATATATATATATATATATATGCATGTGGAGCCAGTGCACAACCTTGAGTTTCGTTCCTTGAGTCTGAGACATAGTCTGGCCTGGACTTCACCAATTAGGCTAGACTTACGGGCCAGTGAGTTCCAAGGATCCCCTATCTCCATCTTCCCAGCACTGGGATTACAGGTGTATACCTTGCATCTGGTATTTTTACATGGGTGCTGGGGTTTGAACTCAAGTCCTCATGCTAGCAAGGCAAGCACTTTACTGACTCAGCTATCTCCCCAGTCCTTTTGCTTATATCATTATTTCCAATCCAGATTTCATTCTAGGCATCTGATGATATTTGTTCATTCTGTATAGGTTATAAGACACATAATAGGTATTCAAAACACATATTGGAAGAACTGAGGATGAAGCCAGATGTGGCAGCATGCACACCTTTTAATCCTCACACTCAGGATGCTGAGAGAGGAGAACTGTTATGAGTTTGAGCCCAGCCTGGGAATCCAGAGTGAGTCCTATGACATCCTGGATTAGAGCGAGACCCTGCTTCAAAAAAACCAAAAAGAACTGGAGGTGTAGCTCAGTGGTAGGGCACCTGTTTAGTCTGTACAATGTCTTGAGTTCAATCCACAGCACCACAAAAGAGAAAATAAAAATTGTTGACTTGAGAAGCACACGGTAGATAATACACTCATAATTTTCTCTTTATTAAGCATTAAGATCCCAAAGGGTCAAGACCCACAATTTTGGGGTCTTGCTATACCCAGAGGGACCAGACCTTTTCCCTGGGTGTAAGATCAAGTTTCTATTTCTCAGGGACTTTGCAGACAAGAGGCATTTTCTTGGGAGCCATCTTCTCCCTTGGGAAGAGTAAAATCAGCCCATGACACTTGAATCCTCCTGTTCCCCAGAGGGATGCAGAAGAACCGTCAAGGACAAGCAGCCTGGGAGAGGCGCACCCCATCGACGGGAGATCTGTGGGAGAATGCAGCTGCATTCTTTCTTTTCTTCTTCTATGGGTGAACTGACCCAAGCTTGTCCAGGCTCTAAGCTCAGACTGGGAACAGCCAGGCATATAGGATGGCAAATCTGCCATCCCACTTTCCCCAGCTCTGGCAAGCTTTAGATGGCACTTAGCATGGCTCCCTGTCACAGAGACCACACTGCACTGGCTTGCCCCAATGCAGCTTTTATTTTTGTCACATAGGGAGAAGTCAGGGAATAAGTGGTCCATGGGCATTATTAAGAAAGAAGGTCATGAGGGCTGGAGAGATGGCTTAGTGGTTAAGGCACTTGCCTGTGAAGCCTAAGGACCCATGTTCGACTCCCCAGATCCCATGTAAGCTAGACGCACAGGTGATGCATATGCAAGCTTGCACATGCACACAAGGTGGCACTCACATCTGGAGTTTGATTACAGTGACTAGAGGCCCTGGCATGCCAATTCTCTCTTTCCCTCCCTTTCTCTCTCTTGCTCTCTTTCATAAAAAAGCCAGTGTGTTGGGCTTGCTTCAAAAAGAAGAAAGAAAGAAAGAAAGAAAGAAAGAAAGAAAGAAAGAAAGAAAGAAAGAAAGAAAGAAAGAGAAAGAGAGAAAGAAAGAAAGAAAGAAAGAAAGAAAGAAGCAAGCAAGAAAGAAAGTCATAAAAGGCCATATATTCTTCTAGTCCCCTGGCCCACTCTTCTAGCATGAAGTGATCCTTTCTAGGGCTGCTGTCCCCAGCCTCCCTCCTCTAGGGAAGATAAAAGAGCAGGTGAAGCCCAAATGCTGTCTCTTCTTGGGTCTTTACCTGTCATTCATATAACACATGCTTCCCAGAGACTCCACCAGCGTTTCCTGGTCCAGCACTGTGAACATCTCAGGGCATCTAAGAGGTCAAGGAATGCATTACTGTTCCCTTCCAATCAGTGTCCACTTGTGAGAGAAAGGATTCTGGCATAGCTGGGGAAATCTGGGCTCATATCAAGATGGAGCCACCCATACTCCATTTGCAAGTGAGGAAGCTGGCTCTGGCTTCCTCATCACCCTCCTCTCAATACCTTTCATCATGCCTTGGACAGCATCTTGTCAGGGAGGGAGCAACCATATATATATCATATATATAATATATATATATATATATATACATACATACATACATACATACATACATACATACATACATACATACATATATATGAAGAGCTCAGAGCGCAGCTCAGTGGAAGACAGTGCTGGGTGGGTTCCCTTGCTTCTGAAGTATTTCCATTACAGTGACAGGTGTCAGAAGGGCGCAGACATTCAGTTTCTTTGGGACTTCTTTGGCCTGTGGGAAGGAGAGGCCACTCTTCCATATCACTGATCTGTCTTACATACTTGAGGTTACCTTGCGCTCAAAGAACTGCAGCCTAGTAAGCGGGAGCCATGTGCCGGCGGAGCCTCAGCCGAGTTCTTCCCTGTGCTTCTAGGCAGCACTGCATGGCCCCCTCAGCTGGAGAGTGTTGGGTTTCGGTGTGAGGAGGAGAGGGACTTAGAGACAAAGAGAGAGAGAGAGAGAGAGCTCTGGGCTTTTTGCTGACCATGCATCAAGCCATGAATCCCTTTAGCTTCTTGGTAGACTGGCTACTTTTTTTTCTTCTTTTCTTTTCCCTTCTTTTCTTTTTTTCTTTTCTTTTCTTCTCTTTCTCTTTCTTTCTTTCTATCCCTTCCTTCCTTCCTTCCTTCCTTCCTTCCTTCCTTCCTTCCTTCCTTCCTTCCTTCCTTCCTTCCTTCCTTCCTTCCTTTGCTTCATGCCATTTCCATCAGTGATATGGTCTATAGATTTCCTTCAGACTGAATTGAACTGACATTCATTTTAGGTGAAACAAATTATCACCTATGTGGATGTTTTGAAGGATAGATGTCTTTCCTTCCCCACCTCCACTGCCAAATAAATATACATGCAAAAACTTTAAAAAGTACAGAACAGGCCCGGTGTGGTGGCACACACCTTTAATCCCAGCACTCGGGATGCCGAGGTAGAGGATCTCCGAGAGTTTGAGGCCAGCCTGAGACTACAAAATGAATTCCAGGTCAGCCTAGACTACAGCAAGACCCTACCTCGAAAAATTAAAAAACAAAACAAAACAAACAAACAAACAAGTACAGAAAACTTAAGACATTAACCATTTATTAAAGGGTTAGTAAAGTGAGTAAGGTATGTGCCACATAAGCATGAAGACTTGAGTTCAGATCCCCAGCACCCACATAAAAGCCAGATGTAGTCTGTGTCTGTAAGCCCAGCCCTGGGAGATGGAGGTCAGGCCTGTGTCTGTGAGCCCAGCCCTGGGAGATGGAGGTCAGGCCTGTGTCTGTGAGCCAGCACTGGGAGATGGAGGTCAGGCCTGTGTCTGTAAGCCCAGCACTGGGAGATGGAGGTCAGGCCTGCCTCTGTAAGCCCAGCACTGGGAGATGGAGGTCAGGCCTGTGTCTGTAAGCCCAGCACTGGGAGATGGAGGTCAGGCCTGTGTCTGTAAGCCCAGCACTGGGAGATGGAGGTCAGGCCTGTGTCTGTGAGGCCAGCACTGGGAGATGGAGGTCAGGCCTGTGTCTGTGAGCCCAGCCCTGGGAGATGGAGGTCAGGCCTGTGTCTGTAAGCCCAGCACTGGGAGATGGAGGTCAGGCCTGTGTCTGTAAGCCCAGCCCTGGGAGATGGAGGTCAGGCCTGTGTCTGTGAGCCCAGCCCTGGGAGATGGAGGTCAGGCCTGTGTCTGTAAGCCCAGCACTGGGAGATGGAGGTCAGGCCTGCCTCTGTAAGCCCAGCACTGGGAGATGGAGGTCAGGCCTGTGTCTGTAAGCCCAGCCCTGGGAGATGGAGGTCAGGCCTGTGTCTGTAAGCCCAGCACTGGGAGATGGAGGTCAGGCCTGTGTCTGTAAGCCCAGCACTGGGAGATGGAGGTCAGGCCTGTCTCTGTAAGCCCAGCACTGGGAGATGGAGGTCAGGCCTGTGTCTGTAAGCCCAGCACTGGGAGATGGAGGTCAGGCCTGTGTCTGTAAGCCCAGCACTGGGAGATGGAGGTCAGGCCTGTGTCTGTAAGCCCAGTACAGGGAGATGGAGGTTAGGGCTTGCTGCCTAGCTAGTCTGGTCAAATTGCTGAGCTCTATGCTGAGTGTGAAGTTTTGTCTCAAAAAATAAGTTGGAGAGGGGCTGGAGAGATGGTTTAATGGTTAATGCATTTTCCTGCAAAGCCAAAGGACCCAGGATCAATTCCCCAGGACCCACGTAAGCCAAATGCACAAAGGGCACATGCATCTGGAGTTCGTTTGCAGTGACTGGAGGCCCTGGCGTGCCCATTCTTTCTGTCTGTCTGTCTCTCTCTCTCTCTCTCTCTCTGTTTGTAAATAAATAAAAACTTTAAAAAATAAGTTGGAGAGCAACTAAGAACAATGTCTGACATTGGCTTCATTGTTCCTCCTGCCTCAATTTCCCAAGTATGGATTTCTTTGATGAGAAGGCATACACTCATAGTTCTAAGTCACTGGGTCAGATCTCCATTGACAACAACTGAATATAATTCTTACTTGCTTCATTGCTTGACTCAGAAGGACAGCACAGAAAATGTGTACGGCAGCAGGTTTCTCTTGAGAAGTCTAGATGATGAAAAGAAAAGAGGGCAAATGATCTTGACCCTACTCTAAAACCAACTCCTTGAGTGACCGATGGCATGTCCTCTCTGGGCCTCAGTTTGTTTTCTGTGAAGTGTGCATCTCAGACTGAGCACTCTTCTCGGCATTTCTGGAGGCTGGCTGTTGGCCTCAGTCTCGGAGCATGGTCAGAGCGCTCTTCCGGCTCCACCTCTCACCAGCTTTGTGATGACAAATGAGCCACCCAGTCCCTTGGAGCCTCAGATTTTCCTCTCAGTTTTTAGGATATCAGATATACAGGTACAGCAAGGATAAAAAGAGGCAATTCTATACACTGCCATCCACAAGAGAGGGTTTCTGTAATTCTAACAGCTCCAGGACTAGGCTAGCCTGGCCTCCCTCAGGCTCATGAACACCTGGTGTAGGTATGTGCCAGCCCTGGCCTCTGACACTTCTTCTGCTCCCTTCAGCTTCTAAACTGTGACTACATAGCTACAGTCCTTCGGAGAATGAAGGGACAGAAAGGTATAAAGCAGAAATAGACTCAGTTTCTCCCAGAACACAGACAAAGTCCTCTATCCTCTGGCTGACCCCTTCTAAGGGTACCAGGGAATTCTGCCACCATTTACCTTCAGGGCAAGAAGCTGTGGTCATCCAAGGAGCTCCTCATTTTCCATTGGCTCAGAGCTCTACCTGTGCTGTGGCTTCCTGACAGGAAGTTCAGTTGTCCTGGCACTCAATCTCCATGGCAACACTTGCTTTTGAGACACTGAATGGAAACTGCTGGTGTGGAGAGGCCAGTAGCAGAATACTGATTTGCCAGGGTGTCTGTAACAACGACTGCATCTCAATGCCTTTCCAGATACCCAAAGAGCTAAAAATACACTCAGCTCCTTCTAGGGCTCCCCAGCCAGGCTAAGCATCTTAAAGTACCTCTGTGCTGACTCTGACCTGCTAATATTAGTATCTTTGGCAACTTGGACTTGGGGGACTCGGAACGGAGCTTGACTGCAAGATTGCAGAGCTCAGGTCTGGAGTGGTGCACTGGGAGAAGTAGGGAAGCCCCTTAAGAGGAAACCAGAGGGCTTAGCTGAGACGATCAGCAAACAGTTGATTCTTGCATCCTTGCCGAGTTTTAGGGTTGCTGGCACAACTCAGAGCAGTCAGGCATTCGTTCACATACTCCTTTAACAAAGACGCATTAAGAACCCACTCCGCTCCAAGCTCCGTGCCAAGCCCTGGGGTTATAGGTGTGAATAAGACAACATGCATGTCCCCTGTTCTCTCTTTCTCTCTCTCTTCTCTCCTTGCTCATCTTATAGGATGTTTGAAAACGGAATTATCTCTGCAAGTCTAGAAATGCTGTGTACCCATCCGGTTGTCTTCTGCTAGGCAGTGAGCTGCTTCAACTTGAAGATTGTGTTGTGTATAAGTCTGGCACCACTTCCAGGACCTAGTGGGTGGTAAGCTGATATGGGACTGGATGTAATGGGATGGAATGGAAAGGCATTGCGGCTCCAGCTGTGGCCTGTTCCACGCTAGTGCCGCAGCCTCTCTGTGAGCCCCCACACGGCTCTGACTGGTTCTGCAAAATGCGTGCTCAGGCTATGAGGTACTGTATTCAGGATAAATGAGGTGACCGCTCCGCTGACACCTGCTAAGGGCACTCAATATAAAGTGACAGGTTGAATTAATTCCTGGTCTATGTGGCAGGATCTACAGACAGTCCTCCCCCCTACCCTTCTCCTTCTTCCCGTAATCGCTGCACATGTCATTCAATTAATTCTGCATTTCCCAGAGCAAGAGGCTATAGAGTTTAGAGCATACAGCCTGTGCCAGGGCTGCTCTCAAAAAACAGGTGTCGCTCACTTGGCTCCAGACGCAGCTCCAGCCCTGGCCTTCTCACTGTCAGATAAGCCGCAGATGGGGAAAATGGATTTTGACCATGGCTCTTAGGGACTGTTCTTGGATACTGAACAGGTAACCGAGGTGCAAATGATGTCCCAGGTCACCTGCAGATACCACAATGAGCCTTGGGGATTAGACTCTGCAGCTGACTGATTGGATGAGGGCAAAGAAGGGGCCAGGCTCCTGGAGGCACCTCGGACTCTTGCCAGTCTTGGCTGCAAGTGAGAATGAATCCATGCTGTCTAATCCTTCTAGCAAGAAAGCTGCCTGTGGGGTGGAGCACCATGGAGTAGCTTCTAGTTCCCTCTGGAACCCTGTGGGCAGAACAGCACCCGCCTGTCTCATCCTTCTTCTGCTCTATTTCTTCCACCAGGTAACAGAATAGCCAGCGTCTGGTGGTTTTCCTGTCCCTTCCTGCAAGAGGAAGGAGCCCAGGGTCATTTGAGACTTGACCTAACTCCAGTGGGGGGGGGGGGGGGCTGCTGCATAGCCATAGGGTGGGACAGTGATCCTTTAGGTCCCTAAAGAGGCATGAGCACCCATCCTTTGAAGACACAGGGGGGATATTTCAGCAGGCCTCAGCTGGGCAGGTGCTGGACTCCTTTAGGCTCCTCTGAGAAGCTTTCACCCACTTTCCTCTGACCTGAGCTGTCTTCAGCCAGGCTAATTATCTCCTTTCTAGGGCCCCAGATCTGTGAAGGAAGAAACAACAGAGGAAAAGATCCACTGTAAGTGTGTATGGCCTGTACAAAGAAAGAGCCTTAGGTTTGGGATTAGAAATCAAGCCCTAGGGGCTGGAGTGATGGCTTAGTGGTTAAGGCACTTGCCTGCTAAGCCTAAGGTCCCAGGCTCAATTCCCCAGTACCCATGTAGGCCAGATGCACCAGGTGGCACATGGAGACCCTGGTGTGCCCATTCTCTCCCTATCTGCTTCTTTTTCTGTCTCTCTTAAATAAATTTAAAAAAATTTAAAGAAAGAACTCAGGTCCAGGTCCTGCTCTCCCCATAAGCTGTTGCACACCCTAGCTACAGCACTATTCCCTCAGAACCCATCCCATGATTCTCAGAAGGATCCACTGGGACAATGCAAATACAAGTTCTCTGAACAAGAATACACAGCTTTGGGGAACATACTCCACAACACTGTGTATCTGGCCTGCACTATATACTATGACAGGTGAGGAAGTACTGGCCTCCACAGAGTGGACCTCTCAGGGCTGTAAGCAATGTAACCTTCTAGCATGACTGTCATTCTTGTTTTCTTAAAATATTTTTATTTATTTATTTATTTGAGAGAGAGAGAGAGAGAAATAGGCAGGTAGAGAGAGAGAATGGATACGCTAGGGCCTCAGTCACTGCAAATGAACTCCAGATGTGTGTGTCCCCTTGGCATCTGGCTTACGTGGGTCCTGGAGAATCAAGCCTCGAACCAGGGTCCTTAGGCTTCACAGGCAAGTGTTTAACTGCTAAGCCATCTCTCCAGCCCCATGACTGTCATTCTTTAGAGAAGACAAAAGGGGGCAGGAACAAGGCACACACTCATGAAACTGTCCTGTGATGAAGTGCCTTCACAGCCAGGAAAGGCAACAGGAGATGGGAAAGGAGAGCAGGGGAAACCCAGCATGGCCCAGAGTGTTGGAAGGGGCTTTGTGAAAGGAAGCCATTGTAGGCTGGACTGTCAAGATGCAGAGTCATGCATCACATAATGACATTTCTGTCAATGAAGGATCCTTCTCCTTTCCCATCTCCCATCACATTTACTGACTATGGAGGTGTGGGGACATCACCTTTTCTGAAGGTGATGCACAGTTGAAATGAGGTAAGGTATAGGAAATATTAGCCTCAGGAAGATGGTCTATGAATGTGGTAATGTAATAGGTTCATTTTGGGAAGAGGGACACTGTCCCCTGGGAAGTCACTGAGTAGACAAGAAGGGATCCATCTGGGATCCATCTGGGCCTATTTATCTCTCTCTCTCATTGTTTTCTCTCTCTCCTCTCTCATTGTTTTCTTTTCTCCTCCTCCTCCTGTTCATTCTCTCTCTCTCAAGACAGAATTCCAAAATGGATGTGTCTGGAGTCTTGGAAACTTAACTACCCCACATTCTCCTGCAAATGAACTTTGAGAGCTCATTTTGGAGGTTCTAGCAGCAGAGTGCAGCTCCTTGCATACCTCAGACTGAGAAAAAAGGTCTTCCTCAACCAGAGAAGGTCTTCTTCAGCAAAGCACCCGACTTCAGGAGAGATGCCCATGGAGCAGTGAGGGAGGAAGGGGACACCTATTTAGCTTGTCAGATCAGCTGAGTCGACCCTGGCAATCAATGAAGTAACAGATGTTGCAACCAGCTCGATCACCCTCACAGCCTCAGCCTGGCCATCTACCCTCTCCTGTGACCAAGGAGAACATTTCAGAGTGCTCCGACCAGGTATTATCTGCACTTAGGAGCAACCCCCACACACACCGGCCCACCTCCTTCCAAGCTGGAGCCAAAGACATGAAGCAGGCCTCTCCTCCCTTGCCTTGCAATGTGTTTTCTCATCTCCCAGAACCCCACTGACCAAGTGCAGAGCTGTAACCAGGATAGAGAGGGCGTTCAGAGTGGGCTCTCCTCTGGTAGCCGGGGATGCATTGTGAACCTCATTTCTTTGATGGAAGGAAAAAGAAATCATTTTAGTGGATTTATTTTCCTGCAGGCACACTGAGTCATAGGGCCTGGATAGCCTCTTCCAGTCATGTAGCCTCTGAGCTCCCCAAGCCGCCACTGCCAGTGCCTAGTAAGGTAAGTGCAGGACCACTGGGCTCTGGGCAGCTTGATTAAAATGGGGGTGGCATGTGATGGGCTGCCTAAGCCCAAGGTGACTCAGAGCTTGGCCCCACCACTGCCCCCTCCCTTGACCTGTTCTCAGAAGAATTTCCTGGGGGCAGTCGGACAGCTCAGCACCATGGGCTTGCACTCAGCATCCACCTAAGGTGAGATCCACTGGACTCAGGCCTGGACGAGCAAATGTCCCAGACAAAGGACAGAAACCCGGGGCTCAAACCCCATCCGCCTTTGGACGCCTTTTTCTCTTTGCCTGCATGATGGGATCATGGCTTCTTCCCTGCTCATCTCAGGGGTTGATGGGAGGACCATCTGAGTCGATGCTGTCAGCCCAACACCTTAAAAATAATCACTGACATCCAGTTGATTAAATGCCTCATTCTCTCTAGGGCAGATAAATAATCCAAACCTCTGCCTTCTGAGCAAAATCCAATTCTGTCATTTTTCTGCCACACACTTTATGTTCTCGGTCTGTGGAGCTTAAAGTCCTCTAAATTGACTCTGGGAGCCAAGCTGCTGTAGTGTGAAGTGTAGAAAATGAGCATGCGCCCCTCACATGGAGGGCCTGCACTGACCCTGACCGGCAAGCTCCTATCCTACAGGCACTCCCCTGGAACCCTCTGGATATGAGCAACTACCATGTGGGGTATCTGGCTATTTTTTCAGTGTGCCTGCCACCTCCCTCCCCTCTCTGCCAGCTGCATGGCCTTCTTCCTGTACCCCTCAGTGCTGATGTCAAAGACATTCGATGAGCTGGCAGAAGGCGAGGTCATGGCTTCCTGGCAATCCAGAGGCATGATTTTGGGAACAGCCACCCGTTTCTTTGCCCACTGAGCTCGTCTAAGCTTCCCATGCCACAGCCTCCCCTCTCTTCCTAAGGAACTTCCTAAGCCTCAGAGGTCTCCTAAGCTGGAGCTTCCTAGGTAGCAGGCCCTTTCCTGGCACAATGCTGTGTCCAAGCAACCCAGCAGAAGGTCTTGCTTTCCTGTGTTCTCTAGGGTACCTTGCTGGGTTCCTCCCTCAGGAAATTCCCTGTGGGTCGGTGGGATGATTAAGTGAGTGAAGGTGGGAAGACATAACTCTGGGAACGTCTCAGAAACATCGCTGGACTCAGCTGGTAGAGCGCTAGCTAGCCAGCGTCCATCAAGCCCTGGCCTCAGACCCCAGAACCAAGTATAAACAAGGCATGGTGGTAACTCCAAGAATCCTAGCATTTAGTAGGTGGAGGTCAGAGGATCAGAAGTTCAAGGTCATCCTTGGCTACATAGTAAGTTCCAGACTACCTGAGACCCTGTCTTAAGAAACAAACAAACAAACAAAACAAAGTTCTCTGAGGATTTAGTTTCCCTCCTGACAGGAATTTCTACCCCCGTTGAAGACACCTTAGACCAAGTGTGAGGATGTATTTCTCAGAGAGGATCATTTCATCACTTTTCTTGGGAATTTCCCACTATAAATAGCTCGAGCTTGAACACTGGTACCAAGTATGGCATGCAAATTATGAGGAACTCAACAGTCTGACGTGACACAAATCCTGAGGTAAGACGGGGTCATTCTGGATTTCCCTCTCTTTGTTTCTGCTGTCACCACTGCCAATGACCGAGCGACTCATCGATTCAAGCTCTTCAAGAGCATCAGGTTGTCGACACCAAATGCTGCTTTCACCTCAAAAGGAATAAGATGATAGTTTTTTTTTGTTTTGTTTTGTTTTGTTTTGTTTTTTGGTTTTGCGAGGTAGGGTTTCACTCTGATCCAGGCTGACCTGGAATTAACTATGTAGTCTCAGGGTGGCCTCGAACTCTTGGCGATCCTCGTACCTCTGCCTCCCGAGTGCTGGGATTAAAGGCGTGCGCCACCACGCCCGGCAATAGTTTATTTTTGAGCCAAATATGAGTAGCGAGAGCCCAGAAACACAGATTAAAGTTGCCCCAAATAATCTGTTCCTATGTGGAACAGTTTCATGAAGGTTTTATAGCTACAGAACAAAGAAAAGTCATAAAGCATTTTTCCAATACACTGGGGGAACATCGGGTAAGCAGGTTACAGTACATAGAAGAGATCTTTCTTACAGGTTTCAGATGCTATCCGATGACATTCTTAGCTTTTAAGTTGGTGGAAGCTAGTGGTATGTTAACATGTTCCAAAAGGTTTTACTTGATAAAACATGGCTATTAGGTCAGACCTGAAGGAGTTGATGAATAGTTATTAAGAGGGCTGGCTAACCATAGCCTAAGATAATTTAGCTTTAAAATCTGTAACCTCTCAACTCTACAATGACAAAGTTCAAATCAATCAGCTTTGCAAAATCTTTGACATAGGTGTGGCTTTTTTTTTTCCTGGAACCTTCAGTTCCTAAGAAGGCACATTGGTAGAGGGCTTGATGGGAATTACGACCCCTGGAGTTAGATGCTGGGAGGGAGCTAGCATATAAAGTATACAGGGGAGGGAAAGCAAAAGTTCTGGAACATGTGGAGGAGGAACCCATCGTGGGGGAACTGCTGGGTTTCCAGGTTGAGATGAGGCTTGTGTTAAGAGGTGTTCAGCAGTTGTGGAGGTGGTCTGACCGCTGGGAGGAGGGAGGGTGAGGGGTATAGCAGACAAGCCAGGTCTGGAAACCATCTGGAAGAACCCTTTCATTTGGCACAAGGAAAGAGGGAGTGAGGGCCCATTCTTGTCAGCAACTAATTCCTGCAAAGGTGTTAAGTGTTTATTAAGGAAAAAAGTGTTTGCTCATAACAGCTTCAAGGTGGGACCCTTCTTTGAGGGTTGTTTGTTTTTATTGACCCCCTTTTCCTTCTCTTCTCTCAGGGTAGCTTAGGTTGCCTTCAAACTCCTGATCCTCATGATTGGATTACAGCATGGCTTTGAAATCATCAGAGCTGGGTTCAGAACCCACTGCCAGGAACCTACCAGGAACCTCAAACAAGTCGTTGAGTTTTTGGAAACTTCCTGTAAAGTGGCAACAGTCACTTCCATCACTAGGACTGTCGTGCCAGTTAAAGGAGATGTCACGTGGAAAGGGCCCAGCTCAGGACCAGCATAAAACAGGCAGACAGGCTGCTTTTGCCTCCGAAAACTAAATAGGATTACCAGAGGACCCAGAATTCCACTTGTGGGTAGGTGCCCCAAACTAGTGACAACAGGGATTTGAGCAGATGTTGGGCCACCTGTGTTTATGGCAATTCTATTCACAATAGCCCTTAGATGAGAGCAACCTAAGTGCTCATTGACGGAGGAGGACAATCAGCCTGTGTTGTCTGAGCACAGACAACAGAATACTGCTCATCCTTAAAAAGAAAGACAAGGTGGGCCTGGTCACATAGCTAGTCAGAAAGCTGAGGCAGAAGGATTGCAGACTCAAGGCCTATCTAGGCATTGTGAGAACTTATCTCAATATAAGAAAGTAAAATGAGGGCTGGGCGTGGTGGCGCACGCCTTTAATCCCAACACTTGGGAGGCAGAGGTAGAAGGATCGCTGAGAGTTCGAGTCCACCCTGAGACTACATAGTTAATTCCAGGTCAGCCTGGACCAGAGTGAGACCCTACCTTGCAAAAAAAAAAAAAAAAAAAAAAAAAAAAAAAAATTAAGAAAGTAAAATGAGGACTGGGAGTATATCTCAGTGGTAGAACATGTGCCTAGAATATTCGAGACCCTGGGTTTAATCATATATACACAAGGTAGATAATTTGGACACATACTACCTGAATGAACCTGAAAGAATTGAAATATTGGTCACAATGGCTCCCTGGTCTGGGGGTATGACTGCTGCTTAGGACATATGAAACACTGGTCACAAAGAGCACATGTTCAATTCTGTTTAGACGAGGCACTTAGGTAGCCAAGCTTAGAGAAGCAGAGAACGGAATGCTAGTTGCCAGGGGCTGGGGTTAGGGGAATCAGGTTTAGGAAGAAGAGTTCTGGGGATGGCTGGTGGTGATGATGAATGTACTTAATGTTATTTGTACATTAAAAATAGTTAAAACAGGGCTGAAAGGATGGCCTAGTGGTTAAGGCACTTACCTGCAAAGGCTAAAGACCCATGTTTGGTTCCTCAGGACCCACATAAGCCAGATGCAAAAGCTGGCGCATGCATCTGAAGTTCATTTGCAGTGACTAGAGTCCTGGCACACCTATTCTCTCTCTCTTCTCTCTCTCTCTCTAATAAATAAATAAAATATGGTATATTTTTTAAAATGGTCAAAACAATAAATCTTAAAATGTAGTAAAACAGTATATCTTACCACACTTTGAAACAAAAGCTGAACCAATTTCTTTGTCCTTTGAAGGAAACTGAACAAGGGCACACTCTCTAAAACACTTCTAAAAGGTCACCATCCTTGAGTTTGGTTCCTAGTGGTCAGCTGATCCTACCCCGACTCCCAGACGGGGGATTGATTAACCAGGGTTCTGCTCAGGTCCAAGAGTCTATAGCTCAGGCTCACTGGAAGAAGCTGCCTCTGTGCTGGAGCTGGGCACAAGGGAGGGGAAAGCATATGTGCATCCACTGCTCACCAGGGAGGTGGCATGCTAACCAGGGGCCAGGACCGCCAATGCAAAGCAATCCTCAAGGAATTTGCAGTCACCTTCTGCCCTCAGTTGACAGCCAGCAAGGTCTCACTGCAGAGATGGCCAGGAGGGGAAGGGGGAAGAGATATATTTTTGCAATTATGGGCCAGGACTCCAGACCTACAGACATTTCTCTGGTGTCCCCCATAAGACCTGGCTCTTGAGGCCAGCAATGCCACTGACCTCTAACAATAAAAGTGCCTCTGCGTCCAGAGCTGGAGGCGCAGCCGGGCTTGTCTGCAGAATCTTCACAGCCCAGGAGTTGGCACGTCTCGGGCACGAGGTACTTGCTTTGGCCAGACTCTACTTGAAGTCATGGGCCATCCAAATGGTCTGGGTTCTGAAAAGAAGCTCTCGTGTTTCTTCTGCCTCCCACTCACCCTCCAGGCCTGCAGCTCTTAGAGATCCCATTGGGAAGTATTGTTGGCAATTTCAAGTTAAGGTCCTAACCCCAGGGCTGGAGAGATAGCTTGGCAGTTAAGGCACCTGCCTTCAAAGCCAAAGGACCCAGGTTCAACTCCCCATTTCCCACATGAGCCAGATGCACACAGTGACACACATGTCCGGAGTTCATTTGCAGTGGCTAGAAGCCCTGGTGTGCCCATTCTCTTTCTATCTGCCTCTTTCTTCCCCTCTCTCAAATTAATTAATTAATTAAATAAAAATGTTTAAAAAAGGTCCCAACCCCACCCAAGTGTATTTTATTTGCTCCACATTTATTTAGCCCTGACTTGATATGAAGCATGTTAATAGTTGAGTTTTTACTTTCAAGCTGTGCAAAGACAGAGATCTGTCAAATTATAATTTCCAAAAATAATTCCACAAAGTTAAAAGCATGAAATGTATACTGAACATATGTCAAAGATTTGTTGAATTCATTCATTAACAATAAGATGATAAAGTTGGTTCAGAAATTTTTTTGAGAACAATGTTTTAAAAGAAAGGCACACAAAATAATTTTTCGGGTTTAAGACAAACACAGTTAATGTCTTACAGGCCAATAAATTGGGATTATATTTCCAGTTGGACAGAAATCACTGGACGTCTACCAGACAAAAACTTGTAACCTCACAGTCCAAATCCTTAACTAATATTAATAGCAAATAAAAATCTATCTTTCAGGGCTAAAGAGATGGCTTAGCAGTTAAGGAACTTGCCTGCAAAGCCAAAGGACCCAGGTTCGATTCCCCATAACCTACATAAAGCCAGATGCACAAGGTGTCACATGCATCTGGAGTTCATTTGCAGTGGCTAGAGGCCCTGATGTGCCAATTCTCTCTATATATAAATGTCTGCCTCTTTCTCTTTTTCAAATAAATAAAAACAAAATATTTTTAAAAGTCTACCTTCCAGAGCAACTTTTTCCAATAGGTATATTATGTGAAACATATGTGAAATTTAAGTGTTTCTAATAGCCACAGCAGGAAAAAAAAATGTCAGGTGCAGTGGCTCATGCCTGTAATTTCAGCACTTGTGAGGTGGAAGCAGGAGGATGTTAAATTTGAGGTCATTCTGGACTACACAGTGAGACCCTATGTCATAGAACAAAAGCCCACACACAAAAGAAGTGAAAACAAACATAAAATTAATTTGAGTAATATATTTTAACCCAACAAGTCCAAAATATTGTCATTTTGTCATATGGCACAAGCCACATTTCTAGTGCTCAACAACCATCTGTGATTTGCAGTTCTAGAGAATTCAGTAATCCTTGTGTTCATCTTTCTTTTTAATTTATTTATTTGCAAGCAGAGAGAGAGAGAGAGATAGAAGAGAGGCACATAGAGAAAGAATGGGCACGCCAGGGCCTCTAGCCTCTGCAAACAAACTCCAGATGCATGTGCCCCCTTGTGCATCTGGCTTACGTGGGTCCTGGAGAATTGAACTGGGATCCTTTGGCTTCACAGGCAAACAAATGCCTTAATGGCTACACCATTTCTCCAGCCCCTTGTGTTCATCTTTCAAACAAAGCTTCCACACGACATGAAGATGTGTAATCCTCCTCTTGGCCTCTACTGTGGTTCACATTATTCTTCCCAATACAGGCTCATAGGTTCTTGTAATCCAGCTGGCAAAAGCAGTAGGAAAGGTAAGTCTAAGCTTTGAGTCCCAACAGGGGTTGTTTAAGGCAGTTGAGCAAATATCTAGTGTAAATAACGCTCTTTAAGAGGCGTGTCCAGGGCTACAGGGCACACATTCTATGGGTCAGATGTTGTGAATCAAGAACGATCTCTCTGAGGATGAGTCAGTTCGCAGGGTGGGTGGGGTCCCCTCAGCAGATGGCCCATGAGCCTAATGCAAGGAAGGGAAGAGTGATGCGGGCATGTGACTGGAAAACGGTGCATGAAGGGAGGGGCAGGGCCAAACAGATCTGGAAGGCAGGCTGGGACCAGACAGTCAAGGGTCTGGGTAGTTTACGGTGCCATGTCTCATTTACATCCAGAAAGAAGAGATAAGACCAGACATGTCTTAAAGTGAGCTCCTTCAAGGAGCTGTGAGCCCGGTGGCTAGGCATCTTCTCCAGCTCCCTGCCCTCTTGTGATCACCGTTGTGAATGAGGAGAAAACTCATATCATAGTTAGTAGCTAAAAATATTGTCTGGGCATCAAGTGACAGAGGTGATGTCCAAATCCAAGATGAAGAAGGCATTGGTTAGAGGGGACAAAGTGGCTTCTGAGGTCATAACAGAATCACTCCAGGGATCTGAGGAAAGCTGTAAGTTGATTTATGAATTGGTGACTGAGTAGCTGGTACTCTGACACTCTTTGGGTCAGGTTTATGTGAGATAAGAGAATCTGAGCCTGGTATTAACTCAGTCACTGGCCAAGTCAGAGAGAAAGGGCTCGGCTGGACTGTTTTCCTCCCCATCATCTGGAGAAAGAGCCAGCTTTGGTTGCTTTTGCCCTTTCCATCTGAGCAGCCCAGAGTCCATTGCAGGCATTCCCTAAGACCCTGGTCTCGGCTTCTAGAAAAGACAGGTTAAACAAGGGCAGGTAAGGTTGGATTAGCCACAGAGTACAAAGAACCAAGAACTCCTCAATTCTTACAAATATCTTTCCAGGTCCCCCAGTCCACCAATGTCAGAAAAAGGAAACCGACTTGTTTTACTTCTAGTTCTACTCAGAAAACAAAACACATGCAGAGAACAGGCTTCTTCAGCAGAAAGCCTGTGGCTGCCAGGAAGGGAAGAGGCAGTGTGGGGGAGAGATTACACCATGCTCTGCAGTTGGCTGCATCTCTGGCTGGCTCGTGCACTCGTGTGCGTGGAGGCAGCGATGGGTTTCAACCCAGCTTCTTAGGGCTGATGTGTTTCTGGTAGGCAGCAGACTCTAGGGTCCTCACTTCACCTGGGCCTATACATTCACCAGCTACAGGACGAACCATCCAATAAAAACAGGGAAATTCTGATTTCATCTCCTTGGAGATAAGACTAGCCCTGCTTCAGTTTCCATACTTTTTGCTATGAACTGATCCCTGCTGGGTTTCACATGAATGCCTTCTGATGACAGGGAGAGGAGGGGGAAAAAAAAATCAAAGCCCCGAGCATCAGAGACCAGTGAGTTGGAACTCGGAGAATGGAGTCGGGCCTGCCAGCTCCCAGCTTCATGTTTAGAAATGAGCTCCACAAAATGTCAAATAGTCAGTTAAAGCCAAATGCAGTGTGATCTCCAGCTGTGTTCCAAATATCAGAGACAAGCACACTTGCTTCACCAGTCGCATGCACGACAAGCGCTGCTGCTGACACCTCTGGTTCCCGGACCCTCTCCATCTTCAGCCAGACCTGCGTCTCCAGCCCCAACCCCTCAGGGGAGGCTGTGGTAACTATGCTTAGTCCTTCTGCCCCGGGTTAGGGTTTCTCAGAGTCAGAGAGAGAAGTTTCGTGAGGCATCAGTAGCTGAGCTCACTAGTAGGGACGGAGGTCTCACCCGAGCCTGTCAAGGTAGATAGCATGATTCCCGATGGACAAACAGGAGCTATGGCTCATTCAAGTTAGGCTGATTGCCAAAGATCACACAGCTTGGGCAGAGGAGCCAAGCTAGAGCTCAGGGCCCTTAGGTCCTGTGAAAAGTCAGCCCCAAGTAGAGCTGACCTGAGCTCTGCAAAATCAGGGCTGGGGCCAAAGTCCCAAGTGTGAACACTTCTTGAGGCAGACTGAAAAGCAACAGTCAAGGCTGGCTGGCTCCACATGTCTACATAAGCTATGTAGGCCTAGTGTCTAACTTCTACTCTGAGTTCCTTCACAGTGCAATGGGGTGGACAAACTCCTCTGAGACGCTGACGGAAACTCTAATCCTTTTCTCTGGAAAATGTACCTTCACCTACAGACACCTGCAACATTGACAACAACTATGGTGGAGGGGTTCATGGGCTCCGAGAGTCGGCCAGTTCCTTTTGAAGACCAAGAAGTCTCCAGGGGCCTTAGGTAGAGAGTGAGTTGAGCGGGTAGGTGGAGGGAAGAAACAGCGCTTTGGCAGAGAAGGAAAAGGAACCGAGGGCTGAGGCAGCCAGCTGTGCAGAAGCCAGGAGCCTGAGCACATCCCAGGGAGAAGCTTGCTGGTGATGTGGAGGAAGACATAGGTGGCTTTGGAGGCCTGAGTGTACCAGGGCCCCTGGCCAGCTGTGCCCCCATCCCAGGCTTAAGTTTTGCTGATATAAAGAAAGTGGTAGTCTACTCCAACCTCGGCATCCTGCGTCTCCATTTAAGTAAATGGGTTAAGATCTGCTCTCCTGCAGCCAGAAGAATCTACATTTAGAATCAAAACCCAGAGTGGTCTTGATCTCAAAGCTACTTGCCAAGGACAGGTGGCGTCAGGCTAACCCAGCCATAAGTCACCCTGTTAAAAATAACGATTACACAAAGAAAACATCCCCGGAAAAAGAACTCCGACTGGCTTGTGCTGGGCTGGAATGCATGCCTCCTGGCCCGACCCACCTCTGAGGAGAAATGATCCGTGTCTTCCTTGAATTGTGCCTGCTCTGCTCGTTGGCACACTTGCTCAGCAGACACCAAAAGTGTGTAGGGTTTGCCCAGTGGTTCTATTTCTAGCCTGTTAGGTTCATTTTAGGCCTCACAGCCTTGGCCCTCAATAGTAGGCCTATCCTTCCTCATCTCTCCCATTTGTCCTGCTCTACTTCTAAGCTCTCCCTTTCCCCTTCCTTCCTTCCTTCCTTCCTTCCTTCCTTCCTTCCTTCCTTCCTTCCTTCTTCCTTCCTTCCTCCCTCCCTCCCTTTCTTCCTTCCTTCCATCCATCCATTTGTAAGCAAAGAGAGACAGACCAAGGGTGTGTGTGGAATGGACACACCAGGGCGTCTAATTGCTGCAAATGAACTCCAAATGCATGTGCCACTTTTTTTTTATATCTGACTTTACATGGGTACTAAGGAATTGAACCCAGGTCGTTAGGCTTTGCAGGCAAGCCCCTTAACTGCTGAGCTATCTCTGCAGCTGTCCTGAACTCTACAAAATTCGGGATGGACCTTCTTTTCTGAGCCTCCTGCTGTGCTGGTTAACTTTCCATTATGATAACAAGTGTCTAATGTCATCAGCTTAAAAAGAGGACTGCTTATTTAGTGCCTGGTTTCAGAGGTGTCAGTCCACGGACACTTGAGTATGGCGCTTTGGGCCTGTTGGCACGCAGTCCATTGTGGTGGAAGCACATGATAGAGGGGGTGCTCAAACAAAGAAGGGGCTGAGATTCCAGTAGCTTCTTCTATATCATGCCCCTTAACACCCTCCTGCAAGCCTCCATCTCCTAAAGGTTTCATCACCTCCCCGCCATAGACAGGGAGCAGGTTTTAGGGGAAACTGGTGATCCAAACTGTGACGTCTGCTCTTCTGCTCTTCACCTGTCCACCTATGCCTCCTCCCATGTCCTTGTCTCCCTTGGTTCCCACTTCTAGTGGCTCACAGGTGGTGTGTGTGTGTGTGTGTGTGTGTGTGTGTGGGTGTGTGTGTGTATGTGTGTGTGAAAGTCCTGTGCTTTTTTTAAGGAAGAGGAGAAACAACCAGTTAAAATGAAGGCCAAAGTACCCTAAGAATGCGTGTATTCCTGGGAGCAAGCAGAGCTTCAGGCCATAAGCACAGAGGTCACACTGCTCCTGGGATGGCAGTGATAGTGCTAAGTGAGGGGCCAGCTCCTACCTGTGGCTGTGCCTAGTCATTGAGCCCGTGGTGGGTACACAAGGCTGGAGCCAGCGTGAAGGAGAGCATGTGCAAAGCAGCCTGAGAAACCCACCTTCGGTCTCTGCCAAACACTCTCGATGCTTCGCTTTGCTTTTCTCACCTGTACAACATGAGCGGTTACAAAAAGAGTCCTTCCTTCCTGGGGTTGTTCAGAGGGTTGACTGTGCACAGGGTTTAGAACCATGCTCTTCCAAGTGTGCAAGCACTCAAAGACAGCTATATTCTATGACTTCCTGAGTCACCTGCCTCTGACAACAATTCCTCAGGGTCTGAGGGAATGATCACCCTAGGAGCACCTTTACGAACTCAGAGGGTCTTCTATAGACTTTATCTAATCTTCCTGCCACTTTTATGATCTTTTTGGTTTTGTTTTAAATTTATTTATTTTTATTTGAGACAAAGAGAGGGAAATAGAGAAAGAGAGAGACAGAGAAAGAGAGAGAGGATGGGTGTACCAGGAACTCTAGCCACTGCAAATGAACTCCAGACACATGCAGCATCATATGCTTACGTGGGACCTGGAGAATTGAACCTGGGTCCTTAGGCTTTGCAGGCAAGTGTCTTAACTGCTGAGCCATCTCTCCAGTGCTCCTGCCACTTTTAGATGAAAGGCTGGATGGGGTTCATTTCTGCTTCACAGATGTGTAAGCTGAAGCTTGGCAGTATCACGTTCTGGCTTGGAACCTGTGGAAGCAATCCCCTGTACCCTTCTTTGTGGCTCCCTTCTGCAACAGGGCTTCTGTCCAGAAGTAACAACCTGGGTACCAAGCAAGAGCCTGTGTGAGCAAGAGACTCCGACTCCCAAACAGCCTTCGTGAAGAAAGAAGTCAGGCGGAGAGGGCCCAGGACACACGAGCCCCTGGCTGTTCCAAGAGGCCTTCATGCAGCTCTGCAGCCACTTCCCAGGAAGAAAACCCCAACTTTTTGGAGCATGCAGATCTGGGAGTGGGAGCATTGATGTGAGAGGGACACTTGGTGGTGGGGTAGTAGGGCTGTAACATCCCAGGGAACTGTTCTGAACAAATTCTGAGACTCAGACATGTGACTGAAATGACAAAGACAAAACAGAGAAGTCAGCCGGGTGTGGTGGCGCATGCCTTTAATCCCAGCATTTGGGAGGCAGAGGTAGGAGGTTCACCATGAGTTCGAGGCCACCCTGAGACTACATAGTGATTCCGGGTCAGCCTGGGCTAGAAAGAAGTTAACTAAAGTCAACAGTGGGCATCGATTCACTATCCATGTATTCATTCACCCTTGGGCTCTTGAGCTCGGAGCAGGAGCTTAGCTGAGTGAATAATCAAGAAGTCATCACTGTGATAAGCACACGAAGACTGGGTGTGCATAAGGGAGTGACAGAGGAATTCTACCCAGGAAGTGTTGTGAGAGTGATAGATGAGTGAGCCTTGAGGGAATAAGAGTTCTCCAGGTAGAAAACTCAGCAACAGAATGTGGGAGGGAGCAAAAGGAGAGGGATGATCTTCCAGACTTAGGCAATCTCTGCTGCATACATCACGTCTTATTTTCTTTTGTGGTCCTCTTTCAATTTTACTTTTTTTTTGCTGTGCTGGGGATTGAACCCAAGACCTCTTGCATGTTGCTCAAGCTCTCTACCACTGTACTATAGCCCTAGCCCATCTATTTGTTTGCTGGTTAATCAAAGCCAGGCCAGAATTCTCTTGGCCTCTAATTTGACCTACATAAGGAATAACTGCTTTCTTCTTCCCTAGATTAAAAAAAAATTATCCTTCTTAGAGGTCTTTGGTGGCAGGGTTTCCTCTAACAGGGAACAGGGCTCTAATAAGGAAAGGTGTGAGGTCTTGCATTCCTGTGTCCTGGGAAATAAAACATACATGGAGGCCCTAATTCATACTGGAGTGTCGATAATTAACATATTTTCCTGTTTGCAGATTAGATGATGAAGCGTGAGTGAGCAAAGCAGAAAAACCCTGGAAATGTACAGGCAGCAGCAAGGAGAAAGTGATTAGTGAGGGTCCCTTGGCTGGGAGTGGGGGCACAGGCAGGAGAGATGAGAGTACTAGAGACACTCCTGTCCAGGGACATCCAGTTTGTCACGATCCAGCACTGAGGCCCTGAGGGAGAAGGGTCACATTGGAATCGTAGTGCTCTCTTCGTCCCATCTGCCCAGGCTCCCTGGGAGCTTGTCCCCACCACTAGTGAGGTCCTAGGAGAAACGAGATCCCTAGTGAATTTGCCAGGATTACAAACAGTGCTGGCCCCTCAGGGGACAGGAAAGCCTGCTGTCATACCAGATGGGAGGGACTGTCCAACTCCAGATCCCTGTGCATGAACTATGGATGGCACCAACTGGTCACCAGGCTAACTGGCCAGTGACCAAGGAAAGAGAAGCTTCTCCATGAAGCCAGCCAGGGTGGTGGTGATGGGAGCAGCACACCTCCATTCTCCATAGCAACTGGAGAGCTACCACCCCAGGGAGGCCTCCATGGCAACAGCTACTGTGGAACAGGTAGGAGCCTCTGGGCCTCCTGGCCTCGCCCTCCCGGTCTTCCCAAGGGTTGGTTGGCCTGGCATGGGCCTTGAAGAGGTAGAGGCAGATTGCCTCTCTAAGCCTGGTCTCTGGGGTGAGGCCTGCCAATGGTTGGTTGTTGTGAACATTTTATCGCTGATTAATAAGGAATTTGAGAGGTGCTAAGGGGATCAGGGGTGGAGTTGAGCCTAGGTTAAAGAACCCTGGTCTCTAATCACCGCAGAAGTGTCTTTAGGGGCAGTCATGACCGATGGTCCAAGGCCCTGTGAGCCAGAGTTAAGGAAGCCCCTTCCGTCAGTCGGTGCTGCCATTTCACATGAGAGAAGGGATTTGGGGATTACTGGCAAGAAGTGAATGCTGGGCCAAGCAACTGGGCCCCAGGTTCCTCCTTCCCACACCCAACCTCACTTCCTGCCCTCCTTTTTTTCTTTTCATCATTCCTTTGTTCCTACTTCCTTTTCTTCTTTCCTTCTCATTTCTTCTTATTTTTGTTTCTTGTCGTTTCTTCCCTCACTTAAACACTTAACATCTATTATGCACAGAGCATGGGGCCATGCCCTGAAAGAGAAGCCAGGTTGAGTCAACTCTTGAGCAGCTTGCGCTCTGGGGAAGGGGCACCTGACCAAAAGCACTAAAAAACAGATAGAAAAAAAAAGGGGGTAAATTCTGAAGAACAGAGCTACAGTTTTCTCTCCCTCTCTCTCCCTCTGACAGTTACTCAGGCAGGAAATGCATAATGTAAAGGGAAAGAGCTTTCACATCATTCCCCAAGGGCTCCCAGGAATGTCCTAGAAGTGAGATGTGCAATTGCGCCAGCTGGAGATAGCCTGGGAGGGAGGGGTGAGGAAGGACTGACTGAGCTCAGCAGCTCTGGCCAGGTCTCTCTCCTGCACATTCATTCATTCATGCATTCATTCATAAAATTGGGACTAATCCCTTAGCACCATCCAGTAGCATAAACAACAAACACAGTTATGCAGTGTGACAAGGAGCTTGAAGTAAACAAGCTGGTTGTGATGACAGTCAACAGCAGAGGTGAGAGACTGGATTCAGTGAGGGGTACTTGCTCGCCTGGGCAGGGTTGGTCATGGTCAGGCCTGAAGGGTGAGAACTCAGTCAAGGGAAGGGCTAGGGTGGGCAGGGGAGGGAAATGGCTCATGGGAGGGAACAACATATATGAAGATACTTAGGAAAGAGAGTAGCTGTGAGAGAACTGAAGGAAAGATGAACTGCCACTTCCCAGAGGCTGAGAGTAGGAGCCAGATGAGCCTGCAGGGGCAGGAGGGGCCTGAGCAGCAATCAGGGCCTAGAGGCTCCCTGAGAACTTTAGATTTGATTCAAACTGCAACGGGAATGCAGCCACAGAGCGTTTCAAGTAGGTGTAATGTGATCTGGGCTCCATTTTAAGCTGTTCTCTGGTGGCTGGGTGAGGATCCTTGGTAGAAGGACTGAGGGGACTCAGGGAGGTGCCTACTGCAGAAGTCCAGGCTGGAGGCCATGGACTGTACCAATGGAGGGAAAGGAGCTGAAAGAAACTATTTGAAATATATTTCAGAGACAGAAAAATAGACCTTGCTAGTCTAGGGCTGGAATGTGGGTGAGGGATATGATTACACATTCTTTTGACTGCTAGTCTCCTCGCCTGCCTCCATTAGACTGCAAGCTCCACGAGGGCAGGAGTCCTGGGGGTCTTGTTTACCATTGTTTCCCAGGACACAGCACAGGCATTTACTTTTTTTTTTTTTTTGGTTTTTCAAGGTAGGGTCTTGCTCTAGCCCAGGCTGACCTAGAATTCACTCTGTATTCTCAGGGAGGCCTCAAACTCATGATAATCCTGCTACCTCTGCCTCCCGAGTGCTGGGATTAAAGGCATGCGCCACCACGCCCGGCTTGCATTTAATAATTTTGTGCTTGAAAACAGAGTGAAGTTAGTAGTGGTGAATGAGAGGGTGACAGTGAGGCTGTCTGCCTTCAACCTGAGTTTCTTTCTAGCTCAGCCTCAGCATGGGTAGTGGGAGCATGCAGAGAAGGCAGGCAGAGGGTGAAATCAAAGCCCTGTGTTGGGATAGGAGAGACTGTGAGTGTAGAGAGCAGGAAGACATGCAGATCAGCCCCGGAAATGGAAGAGAGGCTCACTGTGTGCTTGCTCAGTGAATGAACAAACTAATGAATGGAGGTGAGAGGGGATTTCTGGAATGGGACTAGAAATGGGAATTTTATTGACACTGGGTGTTTAAGGCCATGGGAGTGGATGAGATCACCTAGGAAGAATGTGGAGAGAGAAAGAGGCACCTACCCCCCACACACACACACACACCAGCAACTAGAGATAGCTACATTAGGAAGCAAGTACCCTAAGTGAGCCAAAGGCAGGAATCTGTTTCCAGTAAAGTAGTCTTGAGTGGCCCCAGCAATGCTCTAACCACTACCCTTCCCAAGGGTCCCTGGAGAAGCAAATACCTGGGGGAAGTGAGGTACCCAGGAGAGAGTCGGGTCCCTAGAGTCTGATGGCATTCTGAGACAATGCATTCTGTCTTAAGACCAGGTGTGGTGACCACTGACCCTAGAAACTGGGCCAGCTTGTGTGCTACCTGCTGTGAGGACAGTGGCATGCATAGAGGGCTTGGGGGGTCCTAGCTGGAGGACAGAGGTCACTGTGACAATGCCTAGATCCCTGGAGGGCAGGCACTGGGACACATGGCAACTAACAGCCAAGTGTAGACTGAGTCACTGCTGACTAGAGGTGTCACTGCATGGAAGAGGCGGAGTGGATCGAGCAGGGACCACTCTGAAGTGAAGGAATTTGCAATTTCCTGTTAGGAAAGAAACTTATCTGAGGCTACTCATTGGAAGCCCTGGGTTCTGGACCTGCCCTCAGCTGAGCCAGCCTTCCAGGTGAAGGTGGGGTGGGGGATCTTACATATCAAGGAGAAATTCTTCTCACATACCCCTAGCCTGGTACTTGGCTGAGTCTCCAAACACTTCCAGTCTTCCTCTCAGCCTTCTGGACAGCCTTTATCTAGTCCTCTTTGGCCATTTTAAAAAATATTTTATTTTATTTGGTTTTTGGATGTAGTGATCCTCCTACCTCTGCCTCCTAAGTGCTGGGATTAAAGGTGTGTGCCACCATGCCCGGCTTCTCTTTGGTCATGTTGTTCGGTTTTGAAAAGCTTGGGAGACCCATACAGATGTTCACAGTGCCACCTCAGGGGGACAGTGGAATGGAGGGAGAAGGGGTGGCTTCCCCGCTGACTTGGTGTGGGAATGCTTTCCAACACTTTTCATTAAATTTGTATTTGCAAAGGAAACAAAAATAAATTTCCTCCTTTTTGAACCCAATCTGTCTTCCTCATATTTCCACCAATAATAGAAACCCACTTGCCCACAGTGCCCTTCAAATACCTGAAAGTGGGGACTGGATCTCCACCAAATCTTCTCCAGGCTGAGCCGCTCCTCATGTGATCTGGTTCCCAGATCAGCCCCTTCCGTGTGTCAGAGAATAACACTCCAGTGTCCTTGCACAGGGCTGAGCTTCACTCCCTGAGCCAGATGTTACCTCCGGGACGTTATTTAATGAACCCCAAGGAGATGTCTCTGTCCTCTGTGTGTAGGTGTCTATCTTGGGGAGGGGGCACACCCATATAAAAGGGAGGAAGATTTAAATTGCTCACTTCCCCAAGCTCTAGTTTTCTTATCTATAGTGGAGGGAAATAAGACTTTGCTGTAAAATCAATTGAGATTAAGGAAATGAAAAGCACCACACCAGGGGGTTCTGCCTCCCAAGCCCTGTTTGATTTAGGTGGTGGCCAGGAGTTGGGCCCATGGAGCCAGGCTGTGTGCCCGAATCCGTCTTGCTGCCTATTGGCTGTGTGACTTTGAGGGGAGTGACCTTACATTTTTTTTCCTCTGTGGAACCATCAATCTTGGAATGTTTTTCATGAGCGTTACATGTACACCTCCCCTTCAAAATGTGCTGGCCATTTGGAACCATCCTTCTCAAGGAGAGAAAGGAAGGCCTCAGGAAGATGAGGCCGGTTCAAAGCATCGATTTTGAAAAGTGAGGCCATCCAACCAAACTGGTCCATTGTTGGACTGAAGTGCTCTGCGAGTACAATTATGTACTAAGCACCATGCTGTAGGCTTCACGCAGGCACCACCTTGCTTGGTTACTCCAACAGCTCAGGCGCATGCCCACTGTGACTCCTGGTGTGATGAGGAACTGAGGCTTAGATAACTAGAAGGCTCACAAGTGATGCAGCCATGACTTAAACTCAAGTCCCTCTGACTCAACAAACCTGTCCCAACCACTGAAATCCCATTCTTTTTTTTTTTTTTTTTTTTTTGGTTTTTCGAGGTAGGGTCTCACTCTAGTTTAGGCTGCCCATTCTCTTTTTGTGATCCTCCCCCACCCCCCAACCAATGCTGAGGACTGGACCCAGGGCCTTCCACTTGATAGGCAAGCATTCTTCCACTGAGCTAAGTTCTCAACCCCAATGTCCTGTTCTCTTCAGCAGTTCCCCAGATGGGGTTCAACCCAAGCACCCGGCCAACGGAAGCCTGGAGCATGCTTCCTTGACTGCACAGCTGCTAGGGCAAAGGGGCCACCCATGTGCATCTCTCAGCCAGCTCTGACCCTGTCCACTTCAGGGTTCTGAAGGGTCACCATGCATCCCAGATGTCACTTTCAAGATGCTCATGATATCCAACACCCCTGAGATGTTTGCTGGTTCTGAGTCCCTGACCCTGAAAACAGCCGTGCTGGAAGTGGGCCCTGATGCTTAATGTCATTAGGGAGCCAGCAGTGCAGCCCATCCCATTATCACCTGGCCAAGCTTCTCTGAGCAGCCTGGCTGCAAATGGCTTTCTCCCATCTGGGTGGGGGTGGATGGGAGCACAGCCCTATCTGCCTTCCATTTAGAGGAGAGATTTTTATCTTTAATTGACAAATGGCCGCCTGCCACCGCCCTGCCTCTGCTGCTGGCCCAAGCTCCCAGCTGGTTTGCCCTACCACTTCAGGAACAGGCTTCCCCTTGTTCCTTCCCTCCCCAGGGTCGCTGCGGTCCTCACCTTGCCATTCTGTGCTGCCCCAGACAGCTGTGGGTGTGCACTGTCCTTTCCAAGTGTGACTGGGCCTGGAGGTGTCAGAAACCTACAGGGGAAAGCCTGAGAACTACAGGCCAGGGTGGGTGAGGAGGGAGCAACATTCACTGTACATCTCTTGCGTCTTGCATGCAGACACATGACCCTGGGCCAGGCTGTTGTGCCGCCTCTGGAATAACTCCTGTCATTTTACAGGCAGAGAAGCCAACATTGTAGGTAGTAAGTGGCAGATTAAGAATAAACAGAGGGGCTGGAGAAATGGCTTAGCGGTTAAGGCACTTGCCTGTGAAGCCTAAAGACCTAGGTTCAATTTTCCAGGTCCCACGTTAGCCAGATGCACATCACGGCTCATGTGTCTGGAGTTCGTTTGCAGTGACTAGAGGCCCTGGTGCGCCCATTCTCTCTCTCTCCTCCTCTGTATCTAATAAATAAATAAAACGATGGAGGGATGGCTTAGCAGTTAAGGTGTTTGCCTGCAAAGCCAAAGGACCCAGGTTCGATTGCCCAGGACCCACATAAGCCAGATGCACAAGGTGGTTCATGCGTCTGGAGCCCATTTTGCAGTGGCCAAAAGCCTTGGTGTGGCCATTCACTCTCTATCTGCCTCTCTTTTTCCCAAATAAATAAAATGAATAAATTTAAAAATTTTTTAAAGTATAAACAGACAGAGAACCTTATGACTCAGTTTACATTAGACAGAGGAGTAAGACAGGATGAACCTATACCTGGACCCGGCTATGGGATGTGTCCAGCACAGTGCAAAATGAAGTTACAGATCTCCTTGCTTAACCATTAACCCCCCACGGAGACAGCTGAACCAGTATGGGGCTTTTCTGAGAAGTGACTGCAGGGTGGTATATCCATACAGCCAGCCTTGTGTGTGGGGCCCTGTGTATGAAAGGAACACTGAGTCACTGATGGCATCTGGCCAGCACCGGTCACTTCTCCATCTCATTGGACCTAAGTGTGTTCATCTCCCTGGCTGTGCCACCAGTCCCGTATCGGCCCCAGTCCGTCAGCCCTGCAGTCATGGTAATGGCTGGCCTCCCCAGGGCCTTGGCCCACTTAGAACTAGTGCAGCTGTCGGGAGGGGGGAGGCCCCTGCACAAACAAACAGGCACACAGTGGACTTCACTAGACAAGTAAGATGTTTTCCATGTTAGGGGGTTCCGTGGGGGGCACATGACACTGTTCTGAGGGTCAGAGCTTCAAGGTTGTACCCTTTGTCACCTTGGGCGGGTCACTTTTGTCTTGGAGCACCCACTGCTAGCTGTAAAATTTGGGCTACGCTGCATGGAGGGTCAATAGTGAAGATGCAATTAAACTCAGATGTGTTTGTTGCATTCCTCTGGTGCAGGTGGTCAGCTGGTCAGTTGGAGTCCATGGAAATCCCCAGAAAGGAGCCAGAAAGAGAGGCGAGGCAGATGCTCACACGGAGGAGCAGCGGGACACTCGGATGTCTTTATTGGGGCTCGAGCACAGTATGACAGTTGAGGGCATACAGACAGGGCAGCAGGGCCCGGCCTAGGCGTGCCTCGGACACACACGAAAGACAGCTTTACAAAAGGACCCACCAACACCACGGAGAGGCAGGGAGGGAGGGAAGAAAGGGGGAAGGGAGGGCCAAGGGAGGGGCAGAGGCCAAGGCTGAAGGGGTCACCTGGCCTCTGCTATTGCACGCGTCCTCTGGCCACTGGCCAGGAAGTACAGTATTGCTACTGGTCTCCTCTCGCCCAAGGCATCCCCTTCTCAGACCCCTGAGCCAGATGGACAGACAGACCCCCTTCCCTGCCCGTCTGCCCAGCAGCATCTTAGAAAACAAATGGACGAAGGAGACAAAAAAATTTTAAAAAATGAAAATGACAAAATGTCCCCCTTTGTCAAAGACACAGATGGGGGTGGTGGTGACAGAAGGAGTGAAAGAGGCTGCATAAGAGCCCCCTGGAAGTCCCCCCACAACTGGGGTGTGGGGTGGGAGGTAGAACCCCAATCTGGGGTGGGGTTGGGCTAGTGAAGCGGTGACCCTGGGGGACAGTCTTGCCTTCAACAGACTTCAACACAGGCCACCTGCTGACAGGGAAAACACTCCCAGGACAGTAGCCGAGGACCACCCAGTGGGATAAGCAGGTCCCAGGAGCACTTTTCCTGAGATATTCCACACACATGGTCAGAAGAAACAATCTGTAGAGTGAGGAGGGAATGGGAAACAGGGTGGGGAGAGGGCTTAGGGATACACAGCCTTACAAAGAAGACAGACCACCAGTAGCACGTGCACTAAACACAAGAATATAGTATGTATGAATATAGATACTATATGTGCATATATGTCTCTTCAATGTACAGTAGAACAGAACATCAGACCCAGATGGCTCTGGGCCTCGAGGGTCACATGGGAGGTTTTTCACCAGTCCTGTGCAAACAAGGATATCTGAGTCTTTCCCAGCAAAAGATTCGTGCCTGGGTTTCCAGAGTGTCCCTAAGGCTCTGGCTTTCTGTCTGTCTGTCTGTCTCTCTCACGTTGGTGCCGCTTTAAGAGAGGGTGAGGACTTCAGGCTGGGCATAGTTGGACGAGAGGGCGTCTTGGCAGGTCTCTGTGTTTAAAGAGCACAGGTGTGAGACACTGGGACGCACGCTTTCTGTTCAACATTGCCTTCTGGGGAGGCAAAGAGTTCAGCAAAAGAAAGGGAGAAACAAACAAACAAAAAAATGAGATGTTAGAAGAAAGCCAGCCAGCTGCTGACCCACAGGCTGTGGGCTACAGAGCAGATCTGGAGCGGAGCTAGAAGGCATGGGGGAACCCAGAGCGAAGAGGCAAGGAAGAGTGGGGAAGGGCTAAGGAGGGGGGTAAGCTCTTCATCTCCCCTCTGCCAACCCACCTCTGGGCTAAGGGGACTCCAGGTGATGCTGGTAACCTCAGCTCGGCTACCCACATCTAGGAGCTTCTCTCCTCTCAGAGCCCCAATCCAGTGGGGAGAAGACCCCCAGCTAACGCCACAGCCTGGCAGGAAGGCAGGGGAACGCCTGACAGAGCCTATGGCTCCCAGACCACCACCCTAGCTGTTTCTTACTCAACTTGAGTTCTCCTCCAGATAGCTCCATCTGCCCTCACCACCATGGGCTATTCCACCCTCCCAAGGAGGTGGTGAAGCAGCATGGTGACGTGTGGCAGGAAGAGTCTTGGCAGATGGAGGGGCATACAGCCTCTGGAGGGAAGACTGGCACACAGCAGCTGAGAAACCCAAGCCCTTGGAGAGTCCTTATGTAATGGCACTGCACCTTCAGCCTGCGATGTCTGGGGCTTGGGCCTTCCTTTCTCCTATTTTCCAGTGGCAGCAACCAGCAGGACAGCTAGGGATGGAGCCAGCAGTGTGTTGGGAGTGTCAGTCCCTCCAGGTCAACTGTAGCTAGTGGGTTTGTGGGCAAGGCATGGTAGGGACTGGATGTGTCTTCTCCCCTCTGAGGAAAGTGCGTTCTCATCTCAGAGTGGCACTGTCTCCATGTCCTTAAGATTGTGGGCCTCAACTACTCCTTAGACATTGCTCACTAGAATCTGGGGCCTCTGAGTCGTATCCCTGAGGAAACCACAAAAGCTTAGAGCTCTTCTGAGCCCAATTTCTGAGGACAAGGAGAGAGTGCTACAGTCTTGCCCTAAATTCCTAAAAGTCATCTGCCTGTGTGCCTCCAGTAATATCCAGCCATGGGTCTCCTCTCACTAGGCGATGGCCACTAGATGCCAAGATACACAAGGGACAGAATGACCTTTAGTGGCTTTTCAGCGGCTTCTTGAGCTCTCTGTCCATGGGGACCTCTGAGAGTTGGACTCTTGATTCTGGAATCTTCCCTATATAACCCACTGCGTTAGGGTAGGGGCTTCAGAGGATGACTCTGGTCAGGATAGGCCTGGTCCAAGAGTACTTTCTGCAGTCAGACCCTTGGCTAGTACTCGGTCTCCCCGTCAGCTCCTGTTGGCCTGTCTGGAGGTCAAGGAGGCGCCTCCGCTGGTGGCATCTCCCAGGCCCTTGTCTCAGAAGCCCGAGCTGAGAAGCCACTTCTCGGGTTCTCAGTAGGTCTGCAGGAGAGACTATGAGTTCTTGCAGAGGCTGCTTGTCTGCTCCTTAGGAAAGGGCCCATCCCCCAGCTGCGGCGCCAAGTTCCTTTCTAAGAGCCAACAGAACCCGTGCAAGTCCAAGTCCAGCTTGAAAAAAGGGCAAAGTACCCCTCGGACTCTGGACAGAAGACCCTCTTCCGAAGAGGAATCCCCAAGAGAGGCAGCTGCCTCTCAGGGCAGAGACTAGTGTATATGGAGCCTTCATAAATGCTGGATTTATTCTTTCCCAGGGTCCTGAGAGGCACTTGGGTGCAAATACCCACCCCCCAAACTCCCACTGGCTGGGCTGTTTCTCCTCTACAAAGCTGGCAGGTGGGGGGACGTGTGGGAGTTCATCTCCCCCCCCACCACCAAGGTACTAGGGGCTCTAGCCTGGCATTGCTACACGGTCTCTCCCAGGGACATCTGTGCCCCCCACAGGGGTGCTGTGAGCATGCCCATCCCTGTAGGAGGGAAGAGGGGAGGAGGCGGTGGGTGCCGTGGAAACCGGGGCTCTTGACAACTTGAGGGCTGCCGCAGAAATAGCCGCCTTAGCTCCCCAAACCGGCACGGCAGAGAAAATAGCTGTGGTGCCCATGCGAAACTGGACACCTGGCTCCTCGTGTCCCTGTCAGACCTTGGTTCCTCTATGACAGAGGCCCTGCCCAATGAGGCTGAATGAGGAAGCGGGGCTTGGACTCAGCTGAGGAGAGAGGATGCCTAACCTCACCCTTCCCCACTGGCTTCCCCATCCTGCCACCTTCCTCTCAACTCTCACAGGTCACTTCACTTCGTGAGCAAGTGGGAGGCGGGTACCACAGAGCATCGCAGGGCTAGAGTGTCCCAGGACTGGTCCGAAGGGGCATCCAGTAAGTTTGCTCAGTTTGCTGATGGACACTCCTGCCACAAACTTGGCCTCCATGCCCTAAACCCAGGAAACAATCTGATCTTTCTGCCTGGGCCACCTTTGGCATTAAATCCCAGACTTTCAAGCTTCCCATCAGGTACCTAGAGCTATCTCGCCAGGCCTATCTTTGCCACCCTGCAGGGAGCAGATATGGACCATCCTGAGTCATTCACTCTACAAAGTTGCATAATCTGACTCTAAAAATTGCCAGGAGCATGGCTCTGCTGTCAGGTCTAATTCTTATCAGGTAAAATAAGAAAACGCCTCAGCTGAGGCCTTCATTCCTTAGTTATGGGCTGAGGAAGGGGCTTGCTTGGTGATGGGTGGGGCCAGCGGCAGGTGTGGGCCTCCCTGGGTGTGGCAGGAGCAGGTGCAAAAGGATAGCTCCCTATCTCCTTACTTCCCCTCAGCTGTCCCTGCGCAAGGTGTACCCCCTGCTCACCCAATGACTCACAAACCTGTTGTGCTCCCGGGCTCGTTAGGTAAATGAATACACTTAATTATAGAAATTAGATGAGTCTCCGGTTCTGGCAGGAATACCGAGCAGAGGCTGGGTGGGAGTGGCAGGTGACTCAGAGGCAGGGCTGGGAATCTGAGGGAGCAGCGGGAGAAGGAGCAAACTGTCGCGGAAGCAGAGGAAGCAGTGTGGAGAGAGATGCTGCAGTGCAGGGCGCAGATGGGATGCTAGGTGGGCTGCGGGGTGTCACTCGCTGAATCTGGGCACCGGAGGCCTCTGGAGAGGAGGGCCACCTTGCACCTAGGCTCCCTGCCCAGGGCTTGCACCAAGTCTGGGCCTTCGACTCTAGGAATCTCCATGTGTGGCCCAGGGTAGAAAATACCAGGTCCCTGCTCCTGCTCCTGAGGCAGCTCTGCCCATGGGCACTGCTCTTCTGGGGAGTCAAATGCCCTTTACACCAGTGGAGATGCCCCACGTGACAGCCTTGTTCCCTTCTGATGTTTGTGTGGGATGGACAGACAGACAGGCTATTTGGTTACTTGTTAAAGGCCACGAGGAATGCAAATAAATTTGCTGTGGTTAAAAATATGAATGTGGGCATGGCTCCCCAGCAAGGCTGCCTGGTCCCAGGGATACTGTGTGTTACCCTGTGGGACCCTGATTGGAGGCAGAACCAGAGACACAAGTCCTGGAGACGCAGGCACCTATGGCTCGGGAGACAGGATGACAGGGTAGAAGCTCTGGAAACAATTTCCCCCCGAGCCCAGGCTCCCTGGCTGAACATTTGGGGGATCCAGCTAGTGTGCAGGGGAGGTTTGGGGGGGACCCCAATTCTCCATCCTGACTCACTGTTCTCTCCTGTTGCTTGGGCCTCAGGAGGGATAGGGGCTGGGGGAGTGTGCCTGCTTGGGTGTGTGTCCCAGTTCCTAGAGCTGAAGAAAGTCAAGGGTGTAGCTAAGGTCCTGAATGGCCCGGTGGGGGGCTGGTGAGAGGGTGGAAGGGGTGTGAGAGCAGAAGCTTTCTCGGAGGGTAAGGCGAGCTGTACCGCGATGCCAGTGGAGACAGCCCCAGACTGGTTCCAGCCGCTCCAGCTATGTTGTTTAGACTCCGGGACTTTTCACAGCCTTGGTGAAGAAAAGGCACATGGGTCAGCGGGGCGCAGCTCCAGACCAGGGCAGCTCCACGGAATCCATGATGCTTCAAGAGGTCCTGAAGGCCCCAGTCTGGGGTGAAGGGATCTGTCCTGGCTGGAAGAGGCTTCCTGACTCTCCCTGGTCTGTCTCCTAAGGCTTCTGAGGGCAGAGTTCAGGACCTACACCCAGCTGACCTGTGTGTCCTGTCCTGTTCTCAGCTAAGTGCCTCGCCAACTCTGTGCCCCGGCTGCACAGAGAGCCCACAGCCTCCAACACTCAGCCATTTCCATGCTAAGAAGCCCCAGTGAGCACCCTGCCACCCTCCTCCCAGGATGCTGATATTCTACCACGAGGAGCAGCCACTGGCTAGTGATGGGGTCTGTCTGGTGGCTGGAGCAGGCCCTCCCCATCCTCTCCTGGTCCTAGGTGTAGCTGAGCGGAGAGGTGTGGCGTGATATGGCGTGGGGAAAGTTGTTGAGTGCGCACTGGGAGTTTGGCGATGTTAATTGCCACGCTTGCTTAGCAGGGCCTGTTTCCCAGCAACCCACCTGTTCCCTCTCGAAGGTCACTCTAATTGGCTGAGCTACATGCTTGTTGCCAAGAAGCAGTGTGGAGGCATCTTGAAAATAGAGCAGATAGGCCCCACAGGCACCCTAGAGAGATGGGGGGGTACTTCTCTGCCTGAAGCATGAACATGTACGTGTGGCTGATCCCAGGGTCTCCGGTCCCTCCTAACTTAATACTGTCACGGTCTAGTCTGTATCTCTCCTTCCACTGATCCACTGAGCACCACACAGTACAGGGAAGAAAGCTCTTCACTCAATTCCATTTGCTCAAGTCCTCCACGTGGTGTAGGGGACACATTCTAAGCTGTCCCTAAGCAGGATCCAGCTTGAGCAAGGCTCTGAGTGTGAAAGAGGATGTTGTGGGACCTCTGCATGTTTGGGGTAGAAGATGGGAGAAAGGACATGTCTGGGGCCTGAGGAGAGGTGACAAGTGGGGGTGTATGAGGACTGAGCATTCTCCACGTATAGTCACTTGGCTGGGGCACCTGGCCTTGTCTCTTTCCTGGTGCCAGACTGCTGTTCCCACTACGGCCACCCAATAAAACTTGTGCTCAGCAAAGCTGGGGGCACACCTTTCAAACCTGCCAAAGACAAAGTCTTGGTGGCCTGCAAATCCATGGAAGGTGCCTAGGGCTTAAGCAGCCAGGGGACATTATTAGGGCCCAGCAGTATCATGGGTTATTCCCACAGAAGCCACTGTCCTTGCCTCACTCAATCTGGTCTCATTCTGGGATTTGGAACAGCGGGAAGGAATGGGAAATCTGGATAGTTAAAGAATGGCCAGAGAACTTAGGAAAAGACACAGTTTGTCCTAAAACTAGGCAGGATGTTTGGGGAGATTAGGCTACAGGAAGAGGCAATTAGGAAGAACGTGATCAGAAACACGTGTGGGAGGAAGAGCATCTAGTTCTCAGCTACCACTGGCCCTTACCACCCTGATCATGTCTGTCTCCCTTACCCAAGCTCCACAGCCCATCTTCTATCTTGCCCCTGCCATGAGCTAGGGGCCCAGTGAGAGAACCCTGGCTTCCTTGACAGGCAGGGGAGAGACTGCTTCGCTAACTGAACCCTTCAAATTGCTCCTCAGAGGGGACAGTTCTCCATGCCCACCTGTTCCTGGTCACCTGTGGCTCTGCCCCAGGATTGTCACATCCCAGGTACTTGCAGATGTAGGCCAGCCTATCCTGGGCTCCAAAGCCTCAAGATGAGAGGGATGAAGCAGGCTTCTGAACAGGCCTGTGCAGGCTCTCTGAATATCTGGGACCTGACACCTATGGGACCACTTCCTTGGGAGGTCTTGGCCATGTTCAAGAGGCCTAGGGAAAACTACCATGACCCTGCGGGCTAGGCTTGAAGAGAGCAGCAGAACCAGAGGCGGAGAAGGTGATGAGGATGGGTGGGGGGCCTTGATCCAGTGCACCCCTCTTTCCTCTAGCACTGCTCTTCCCTATGGGTGTTGTGGGGAGAAGGTTCCATGGGCCCTAAGGGATGCTAGAACCTTTCTAATCCAGACACTGGGAGACCAGGATACCCATTTTAAAAGCATGGGCGCATCCAAGGCAGAGGAGATGGTGGCCACGGGCTCAGGGGAGGGGGCGACCTCAAGCTCTGTGGGGAAGACTGGGGAGACTCAGCCCTGGGGGAGCTTCCCACCTGCCCAGCCCAGGGAACCATACCTTTCCGCACACTGCCATCCGCACAAGCATAGTCCCCAGCACTGAGCAGGAAGCAGGCAGCTGCCTTCTTGTTTCTGTCTCTTGTGCCTGAGCGTCGCAGGGTCCGGCGCTCCTCAGGGTTGGGGGAGGAGGCTAGGGGCTGGGTGAGGCCAGCTCCCTCCTCATCAGACAGCACCGCGTTAGCATCACCATTCTGCTTTGAGTCTGAAGGGGCAGACAGAAAAGAGGCTGCCATGGGTCTCTCAGACTCCAGTGGCAGGGAGCAAAGCAGAGGCCAAGGGCAGGATGGCTATGCTTGGTCCAAAGGCTGCTTTTCTCCTAGTGTTGGCCTAGATAGAGTCCTCCCTGGAGGATAGCACAGATTGGCTACAACAGGACCTCCCCAATAGGCCCATTGAGTACTCTCCAAGGGATCAGCCCAAGGCAGGCAGCTACTCTGCTCCCCGCTTGAATGGGGCTCAGGTTGGCTCTTGGATGACTTTGCATTACTGGGAGAATACCCGGCTGGTGTGGTGATGGGTGGCACCCGATGTACTAAGTCGTGATTCCAGCTCTCTCCCTGGACAACTAACAGTAGCCTTCTGCTCACTTCAGCTCCTCTCTGTTGGGATCCCCTTCCTCTGTCAGGCAGCAGTATAGCTGATACTGACGTTAGGATGTGTGGGGGATGGGGTGGTAAGTGGGGGGGTGTCCCTGGGCTCCAGACAGTAGCACTAGCATTAGCCAAGCAAGCCCTCAGCATGGCCGAGCCGTCAGGTGGGCTAAGGACCACAGGGCAACAATGCGTAGTGAAGAACCCATCTGAGGCCCTCTGCATACGAACCCCAGGATCCTCTCTGAGCCCTCAGAGGGCCTTGAAACGTAGCTGGGATTCCTGGAGGACTTATAGTCAGGAATCAGAAAGAGGCACTCCTGTGGTGGGGAGAGAAGGAAGCCTAGGGACCTAGGGGTGCTGTCCTAGTAAGGTCTTTATCAAGAAAGATCCAGGCCCCTGATGACCCCAGGGAACAAGTGGCCCTAAAACACGTAATGGGAACATGCCAAAAGGCCCCAGCGAGTGCACCAATTCAGGTACTTCTCTGGAAGAGGAGTCCCACTTCATCCTAAAGCGTAACCAGGTGCTTCTGCCTCAGTCTCCGGGATCAGCCCAGCCCCAGTGGCCTGATGCCCAGCATCAGAGGATTCCCACTGTCCCCAGAACTCTACCCATTAAAACAACTGGTGCCTTTCCTGCCCTCCAGTCTTGCCCCATGTTGTTGGGCATGCAGCTAATTTCACTTCCTCTCTCCTGACCCAGAGCAGGTGACCTTTCTTGGGCAGCCCTTCCTGCCTGGAAAGAACAGGAATTCAGTGCTCAGGCCCATCCTTTCCAGAACAGACAACAGCTTCGCCCATCTTTCCTCCTTCCCAAGATCATCTGGGCCACTTCTTCCTCAGTTCCCTGTCATCCATATCAAACCCCGAGTCCAGGACTCACTTTAGCTTGCACTGAACAGGAGGCAGCCTCTCACTGCTGGTACGTGATCACATTTATTAGGCCAAGAGACACCAGGCGTGAATGTTGGGAAAGAAGTGACTCATGGATTGATGCACCTTGGAGGAACAGCTGCCCTGCTCTCTGGCTAATCATGCCAGCACCCGGTCTCAGTAAAGTGGTCCTAACTTCACAAAGTGCTACACACCTACCACACATTTGGGTATCATCAGTCTTGAGGGTAGGATATTGATCTGTCATTCCCATTGTGCAGCTGAGAAATCTATGCCCAGAGAGGAAGAGCCTGGCCTCAGAGCACATAGCACAGGGCCCATGAATGGACGAGAAACCTAAATTTCTGACATACAGCCCCATGCACTGCCATCAAAACCGAAACGGAATGTTCACTCCACAGACCGTGATATGTAGCAAACTCAAGAAGTCAGAGGACAGCAAGTCAGTCTCAATATTTTGCCCTCGTAGAGGCACAAGTGCTCCACAGTGGAGCTTACACAATAAGGCCCATTCCAGGGCTGAGCTTTCCCTGGGGCGTGCCCTTGGCCACTGGGGAACAAGGGGCCCTTCAGCCCAGGCCCTACTCACCTGCCCGTTTCCTCTCAACCGTACCCTCTTCCCGGGCAGGGGGGCTGGTATCACTGTAGGTGCTGTCCCGGGGTGAGGTCTCCTCTGATTTGCAGTAAATGGGTGACTCAAGTTGGACTGGCCGTGGCACGTGCTTCTTCCGCTTCTTGGGCAGCTTCTGCTTGGCCATGGCCAGCGAGTAGTACATGCCGAAGTTGTTGACGATGACAGGCACTGGCATGGCGATTGTCAGCACGCCAGCCAGCGCACACAGCGCCCCCACCAGCATGCCCGACCACGTCTTAGGGTACATGTCCCCATAGCCCAGCGTCGTCATGGTGACCACAGCCCACCAGAAGCCGATGGGGATGTTCTTGAAGTCGGTGTGGTCGTTGCCCCGAGGGTCAGAGGGTCTGGCCCCAATACGCTCGGCGTAGTAGATCATGGTGGCGAAAATGAGCACGCCCAAGGCCAGGAAGATGATAAGCAAGAGGAATTCGTTGGTGCTGGCGCGCAGGGTGTGGCCCAGAACACGCAGTCCCACGAAGTGACGCGTGAGCTTGAAGATCCGCAGGATGCGCACAAAGCGCACCACGCGCAGGAAGCCCAGCACGTCCCGGGCTGCCTTGGATGACAGGCCGCTCAGTCCCACCTCCAGATAGAAGGGCAGGATAGCCACGAAGTCGATGATATTGAGCAGGTTCTTGATGAAGTCCAGCGTATCGGGGCAGCACACGATGCGTACCAGGAACTCTAAGGTGAACCACAGCACACACACGCCCTCAATGTAAGTCAGGATAGGCTCCGTTTCCACCTCCCGGCGGAAGCGCACGCTGGTGATGTTCCCCACACGGTGGAACTCGGTCACATTGCGATCGATGTTGAAGGCCTCGTGGGTCTCCAGGCAGAAGGTGGTGATGGAGACGAGGATGAAGAAGAGAGAGGCGAAGGCCACTACCTGGAGGCCAGAGGGAGAGGAAGGGGTGGCTGTCAAGCCAGAGATGAATGGTCGTGTTGGGGGACAGGGACCTTTACTTACAGAACATGGGCACACAGGCCAGTAGGCAGCCTGTTAGGTAGTGCCAAGGGCTGGAATTCCCTCTTTGGAGGATCTTGTTTGTTTTTCGTTTTTTGAGGTAGAGTCTCACTCTCTAGTCCAGGCTGACCTGGAATTCACTATGTAGTCTCAGGGTGGCCTCGAGCTCACAGCGATCCTCCTACCTCTACCTCCCGAGTGCTGAGACTAAAGGCGTGCGCCACCACGCCCGACTCTTTGGAGGACCCTTCTGCACTGGTGCTGGTATTCTAGACTATGCTTCTTAATCATTTTCAGGGTATTTAGAAGGCAGAGGCTGCTTTTGGCTGGAAGCCACAGGTCATAGTAGCACAGCTGCCTGGCCCTGCCTTCCATAGCTCTGTCCACCTCTGACCCAAGTTGTAATGGATGGACAAACCAGCTGCGACTCTGTCCCAGTGTCATTCTGACTCAGGCAGCTTAGAGCAGAGCATGCACCCACGCCATTCCCACAAGCTCCAGGTAAGAAGCGGTCCACAGGCCTCAGTGGGAGTAACCAGGGCTTTAGAAGTAAAGGCTTGGACCAGAAACATCAGGTGCATGGAAATAGGTTAGAAAAGCAAATTCCAGGCACCATCCAAATCTACTACATGAGAAATGCCAAGGGGACAACAGCCTAGCCATCTACTTTAGTAAACCTTTAGTAATCCTGATGCACACTTGAGCTCAAGTGAGGTCAGCTGCTTTCTGGGATGTGCAGAGGTGGTGGGGGAGGGGCTGTAAGGAATGACCTTTTATTCTGCTGACCCTACTAGCCACTCCAATCATGACCCACTTAAGATGCCCCCATCTACTGCCTAGGCAGTGAGGAAATTCCTGAAGGAAGACACCAGCATGGGCCATGACAAGAGACAAGGTGATCTGCCCAAAACAATCACTGTCTCCTCGTCCTGTAAGCTGATGTTTCCTGGGACACTTGAGCCCCAAAGCAAAAGGAGATGTTCCCATCAAGATCAGAGTGGCAGCAGCCATCAGCTTCAGTGACCCAGGCTACAACGTGACAATAGTTCTCCATGGGAATGGCTGGGTAAAGTGTCTGATCATTATGAATGGAGATAAGATGCATGTGTAATAACACCAATTATGGAACCTTCATCTGTTATTCATGAGATGCCATTCGGCACTGCCAGACCACTCGTTGCCAGGGTCCAGCCAACCTCCTGCTGCTGCCTATACTGCTTGGTGGGGGTAGTTAGGCTTGCTTCCTAAGCAGAGGCCTTATCCTTCACAGGTGGGTAAGGGAGGTCTGTGGCCCCAAAACATATGGCAACCCCAATGCTTACTCTGCCTCAATTTCTTCCTGGCCTTGGCCTTGCCCCTGTCCAGGAAGTATTCGGTTCCGCCTGTCAGAGATTGTTCTCCTAGGGCATCTAACCAGGGAGGGGGAGCAGCTTTTTCTTAGGACTGTAAAACATTGAAGGGAAACACAGGGTGTCTGGAAAAACAATACAGGAAGCTGCAGCCCCCAGGGGCATGACATGCACTAGCTATCTATTCTGTACCTCGCAGTTAGGCACCCTGTATGTATGTGTCACTGCCTCCAGTCCTCTAAGTGACCCGTGAGAGGCAGGTCTCCTATTTTACACAGGAAGAACTGAGGATCAGAGAGAGGTTACATACCTGTCTCAGGTCATATGGCCTAGGATGAGTGAAAACCAGATGTGAACTGAAAACTGTGGAGTGTGTATATTCTCCACACTGTCTTGGCACACCCCTTGGGCAGGGCCACTTACCAGGTCTGAATCCTTGAGCCTGTCCCATCAGCTCCCTGATGCTTACTAGTTCATCTTGGGGATGCATACAGATCCCTGGCACACACTTCAGGGTTCTTCCCTTACACTTGAGCTTGGACAGGTTGATCACAAACAGCATGGAAGGGGCAGGTCAGGAAAGAGCATGCAGAGACACCCTTTCCTTAAAGCTGCCTGGTGCTCTTCCTGCCTGCTTCTCCCTGGAAAGGACAATTTCAAGTGCCTTTTCTCATCTCAGCTTTTCCTTCCCTGAGAAACGGGGCGCAGGCAAGTGGCTCCGGCCTGTGGGCTCTAGGGCCATCAGGGATGAGCTAGTGATAGTGCCCTCCTGTGACCTTGGTGATATTGAGCATCCAGAATCCAAGCAGAAGGATCTGGAGCAAGCAGCAGGGACAGAACATCCCACTTCTGCCAGGAGGCATGGAAGCTAGCTCTCTCTGTCTGTCTCTCTCTCTCTCTCTCTCTCTCTGAGGGACCGTTAGCCATCAGAGTCAGCCCACCTGGGAACCTGAGCGTGAGGTTAATTAGTGATGTGGAAAAACAAGCTCATGAAGAGCTGCCAAGGAGCTGAGCACAGGGAGCAGAGTCAGGAGGGAGGACAGCATGGCCCTAGCCACTGTCAGAGCCACAGGCCAACCAGGTGCCTTCCTTTCTGCCTTCCTCAGCTGCCACTGCCCAAGGCGTCTCCAGCAGGTCAGGGCACCTGCAGAGCCCACGAAGTCCAGACCATCCTCACGGGGGAGGAATCCACCTCTTGACTCCTGCTACATTCACTCAGCTTTTCTTTTTTCAAAACACAGAACTGTCCCGTGTACTACTCTAGAGTTTCAGGACTATATTGTCCCTCTCCCCCACATCACCCCCAAGCTGGGCTCTTTCATATTAGTTTACTTGTGTAATTAGGGCTTTCCACTAGCCTTCTTCCTGGGGCAGGACCGTTGCTTCATTTTCCACTAGACCCTTGGCTCAGGGCTTCCCAGGACAAAGGGAACCTGGGAGAAGGTGGTTAAGGTCACAACCTGGGTTTGGACCTTAGCTCCACTGCCCCACCATGGGCAGTCCCTCTGGACTAACTGCTGCACTGGAGCCTTGCTCTTGTCAGGCCCTGCACTACTGGGTCGGGGGCAAAGCAGAACTAAGGAGTCCTGGTCTCGAAGCCTCTCAGCTGAGAGTTCTGTTATCTTGGTTGATCAGGCTGACCCTGCAGTCCGCCTGGTTAAGTCTCTGTGCTGTTCCCTCCCTGCAAGCCAGGACAGCAGCACAAGTCCCCATCTCACAGTGTCACTGTAGGATTAAGTGAGCTTCGATACAGAAATACCTAATATCCTATAAATATTCTGTAACATGGCAACTGAGCTGAGGTATGGGGGGGGCGTCTTTGGGGGACTCCTACATCTAAGACCAGCATATCACCAAATCTTGGCATTTTAGAAGTGGAAAGGACTCAGAGAGGTTTGTCTAAGTCAACTCCCTTTGCTTTTTCAGATGAAGACACCTAGTGCCAGGAAAACTGACTGGCCCTGGTTTCCATGACTGAAGTGGTCGGGTCTCTCCACAGCCCAAGGACACAGGATATGGATTCTTCTGGAAGCCAGAACTGACCAAGCAGAAAAGCACAGGTGTGACCCAGCACTGACAGCATTGCTTCTCCTGCCGGCTGGAGGAGGCAGCGAGGCCTTAGCACCCTGAACCCTCCGATAGCACTTCTCCCAGATCCCTGGGGCCCCTCAAACACATGCTGGCCACTATGGCCTGCAAGGGACCTACCATCTCCAAAGGCTCAGGTGTTAAAACTATCAGCTCAATCACCGGCTTCTTCCATCACCATGCCAAAGACTGTCCTTGTGCAAATGCAAGGTGACACACTTCTGGGTTTTAGTTGGTCTCTGCTACTAATGACCTGGGACCTTGTGTGGATTTTTTAAAAGTATTTTTTATACCTATTTATGAGAGAGAGAATATGGGCATGCCAGGGCCTCTAGCCACTGTAAATGAACTCCAGACATGTGTGCCACCTTGTGTATCTGGCTTATGTGGGTCCTGGGAAATTGAACCTGAGTCCTTTGGTTTTACAGGCAAGCACCTTAACAGCTAAGCTATTTCTCCAGTCCCCTTGTGTGGATTTTTTAATATTAATTAGCCTTAGGATTTTCATTCACAAAAATGGAAAGCTGAACACCTACTATGTACCAATCTTCCTGGAACAGCAGGGAAAAAAAAATCTAGACAAATACCCATGTCCCTTGGACTTGACATTCTAGTGGAAGGAAACCACTTATCATTAAGTAGGTAAAAGACCTGACTGTCAGATGGTACAAGTGTTATGCAGGAAAACAGAAAAAGAGGGTACGGAATATGAGGTGGGAGCACTAATAGGACGGTCAGCACAGATGCAATGACAAAGTGACATTTGGATAGAACTACAGGAGTAAGGCAGCACAGGGAAAGCTGTCAGTTCCAGAGGCAGAAGGAACAGGTGTGCGAAGGCCCCGAGGCACCAATGCTAAAGGAATGAGAGTAGAACCTACTCCATAGGGTTGTTCTGAGGACTAAACTTACCAAGATCTGGAGTGTCTCGGGAAATCTGGCACAGGCTGGGCAAGGGGAGAGGTGACAGACACCAATCATTGAAAACTGAATACACTCACTGGAGGCTGGGGAGGGGAGCCCAAGGAAGGAGGGCCAGGGAGACAGATGGACAGATAAACATAAGAAGACTCATGCCCAAAAGCCTAAATTAAGGATGAAGTGTAGGAGACAGGAAAATTGAGAACTCAGCCAAAGACACTTGCAGAGGAAGATCTGTGGGGATGGGGTGAGGGGTGGAGCCAGAGCCTGGCAGCACTGGAAAGGGAGTGGGGTGCCCTGAGGGTAAGAAGCAGTTACAGACAGGGCAGGCCAAGAAAGGCACCTTGGAGAGGACCCTTGATCCTGAGACCACCACTGAGGCCCAGATCCTAGCTGAGGAACACTCCTCTGCACTGCCCTCACAGCCAAGGCTCCTCTCACAGCTTAAACCAGCAACCCATGGTTCTAGTGACCAGAGCTGGCCTCTACCTGTGCTTGCCCTCTGCTGGGTCAGCATGGGGGCGGGGAGACTCTCTCAGGACCACTGGCCTGCCCAGGGCCCACGAGTCCCACACCAGCCAGAATCAGGTCCAGTCCAGATCACTGTCCATCAGCATCCTTCCTTGTCTCTCCATGTCTCTTGCAAACCTATCTTCTCTGGCTGATGTCCTGGCCAGGCAATTCCACTTTCATTGACTGCATGGTTGGGTACTACCCAGTTGAAAAGTTATTTATATATGTATCCACAACCTGCCTCCTTCTAAACATTATTTCACTATGCTATGAGACCCACCCCACTCAACTTCTACTTCCTCACAGAACCCCCATCCCATGAAGAGGTAGGACTTAACGTGGCCTTTTCTTTGTCATGACCACAACGGTGCCCCTCATGATTAATTCATCTAATATTACTGTTATTTCTTGTTTCAATTTCCCTCCACCTGTCCTGGCTCTCAATAGAGGCCACCTGACCCTTCTCTACATTTCTAGAATCTAGCACGTGGCTGTCAAACACTAAGTGCTCTGCAGTGTTTTCTAGATGGGCGGGGCTCGGGTGACTGCACAGCCTGTCAGCGGGGCCCTGTGACTGGGGCTGGAGGTGACAAAGGTGTATCCACAAGGACCTCCAAGTACCAGAGCCCTAGTAATTTGGCAGCATGCCAGGGTGAAGCAGCCCCACTGCCAGACCTGGACCTCTGCCAGGGGCTGGATGACAGCCCCACAGCCGGAAAAGACCTCCAACAGAGAGCTGAGCCACCGTGGCAAGATGACATGAGAACCTTGGTGCGCAGCGTCTAGGCTGACGCTGTCCATGGTGGAGGTGGAGGTGGAGGTGGAGGAAGGATTGGGTGTTCCCTTTTCCCCAGGCCCAAGGTCCTGACTCGGCTCATGCCTGCTTTTTCCTTCATTCTCCAAAACAGCCCGTTCATTTTATTCCCCTCCCCGACTCCACACCCCAACCCGAACAGTGACAATCAGAAACACCTCATCATCCAGAGACCAGATGTTCAGAGGCAAATGTTGGCCTCTTCAGGATGAGAAAGGAAAACGCAAGACTGGAAAGGCCCTGGGAGGCTGCCTCTGAGGGCTGCAGCCCTCCTCCTCCTCCTCAGGGGGAAAGTAGATAGGCTGCCCCCCCCAGACTCTCGTTTCTGATCGCCCTATCTCAAAGGGTGTCATGCCAATAACTGCAGGTCCTCACTCCAAAGCCTGTTGTGACCACTAAGCGGCGGGTTCCTAAACAACACCAGGCCAGGGACCAAGGGGCCTTTAGGAAGGGGCACGCAGAAATGGTTTCTTTCTCCATCTGGCCAGGAGACTCCTAGTCTCCATTCCTAACCAAGTCTTGGCTCCCCAAGGGGTCAGATTCAATTTCTGAAATGAGAAGTAAAGGAAGGGATGGGAGAGGAACAGAGGAGGAAGCTCTCCAGGGAAGGCCACCCCCAAAGCCTCTGGCAGCTAGAGGCCCTTTCTGGGCCAGAACTCTGGGAAGCCATGTAAAAGCACATATGTGGACTTGTGACCTGGGTTTGCATCCTAGCCCTCCTGCCAACTGTGCCACCTGGGGCAAGTCTTTCTGTGCCTCAGTGTCCTTATCGGTTCATTGAAGTTCATAATCCCCCCACCCCAGGGCCAGAAGGGGTAGCAAAAGAAAACACAGGCCAAGCACCCACCCCATGCCTGAGAAAAGAGAACACTCAACTCTAGCTTCCCTCTTGGGGCAATGGGGATCCTATGGTCACCTGTTCCACTCAGAAAGGAAACATCATGGGACAAAATCCACCTAGGAACCATTTTAGCCAAAAGAGAATATAGCCAACAGCTAGTATTCAGCCGTGAGCCAAAATGGCCCAGACCTTTGGAGAACACAGTGAAGGTACAGGGTGGCCCGTGGTCCCATTTGCTAGGCCTCTGGTCTGCTCTCAGAAAAGAATGAAGGCAAAATTCTCTAGCTGAGTGCCAGCAAGCCCCTCCTGATCCCTCCTCCCAGGATGTGAAATGATCTTGGTGATCCCTCTCTCTGCTCAGGGCAGAGGGCCATGGGGATGGTGGAGACGGGACCAGCAAGCTCCCAGTTGAGACCACAGGAAACAAACTACAGCTTCGGCCTGGCCACAGTGAATGGAGCAGGGGTGAACATCCCTCCTAGGACCTTCCCTGAATGGACCAGTTCTGTGGGCCAGGCCAGTAGCTAGGCAACAGGCTCTCCTAATCAGCTCAGTTCACTTTCCATTTGCATCTGTTTTGCTCCTGTCATAACGCACTACTCACATGACTGGACTGTTGTGTGTGAAGAGACGCCCAAGGCCAAGTGCAGCTCCTCGGCTCTCATGTGCCCTCCTGGCTGACATTCAAAGCCTACTACCCCTTGGTGCTGCAAACCCCTTCCAAGGAGGCAGTAGCCGAGAATGCACAGATACTCATGGGCACAGGGCTTCCATGGGGACAGTGCTACCAGCTGAGGGTCACTGGAGGGAAAAAGTGCAGCCCAGAACCCTCTATATGGTACTGTGGCCTCAGGCCTGGAGGAATAACAAGGTAAGTGTCCTTTCTGATGTTCCCATCTGCTCCTGGATTTTCTGATGTTCTCCACAGGAGGTACAGGACCCGGGGCACCAAGCAGGCTGGCACAAGAAACTAGCCTCACCTCCATGCTGTAAACAACCTTAGTCAAGAGGGAAGGACTTGGGGTCCAGAAAGCTCTGGCTATGATTCAAAGACTTGCCATTAGCGCTGTCGTATCGGGCCAATGGTTTACTTGTTCCCAGCTTCAATCTGTTAAATGGGCAGAGTAGCCTTGGTTTAAGTAAAGTTTGCATGGTAAAGTATCTGCATGGGTTATTGAATGAATAGCAGCTTATTAGTTTTTAAAACTATGTATTCCCACTTCTGTGGCCAGGAGCAGCTTGGGCACATATGCCAGCCAGAGCTCCAGTACTAACAACCAGAAGGCTGGAAAGTAAAGGTGACTTGTTGGCTCTGCAATTACTTGTCATTGGCAACACTTAATATTTCTGAATCCTGGTTTCTTACAGAGGAGAACTCACTGTGCCCAGCCGACCCCAAAATTCATTTCACAAGTGGAATGGCCAGGCTGATAAGATCCATGTCAAAATACCTGGAAGCCTCCAGGCAGCCAGGCGCTAACAGAGGTCCCTCTCTGGGCCATTCTGCAATGCGTTGAGGCGGTAGACTCATTGATGAAAGAAACTGAGCAGATAAAAGGTTCCCAGAGACCCCCAGAACACTCAGAAATAGGACCTATCTCCCCTAACTTCTTCCTTTCATAAATGCCTCACTGGTTTGTCTACCACTTGCCTCCTCCTCTCTCCTCCCTGTCCCTCAACTTTGAAAGTGTCCTAATGATCTGTGCCAGTCTCTTCCCTAGTACAGCCAAGGGCTGAAACCAGCAGAGTAAGTGAGCTCAAAGCAAGCCCTGGCCAGAGGTGTTACCGTGTCTGCGTCATCTTATTTGGTCTTAGGGATGCAAGGCAAGAAACCAAGGCAACGGGGGTGGTCAGAGACCACTGCCTCCTAGGGGCTGCCTGTAGCCCCAGCTTGAGACCTCTGAGACCTCCTCTCTTCTCTTCAGGGCAGGAGATGCATCTGCCCTGGTCTGGCATTTATCAAAGCTTGGCTTCTTCCTTTAGCCCTATTCCTCAATCCCATGCTTGACCTACCCAGGGTGGGAGGTAGAACTTTTCCTTCCATGGGGTGTGAGAGAGAAGTGGAGAGCAGGGCTCTGAAGCTCATTAACACAGTAACTCGGGGTGCCAAAGGTTCACAATCAGCTCCGCTTCCATAGCAGGAGGTAGATCCAGAACTCAGCAATTCACTATGCTCTTTCTTACCTCCCAGAGAAACCCCAGCCGGGCTTTAGGCTAAGACCATGAGATCACACACCAGCCTCCAGGATTTTATTTTCTTTTTTTTTTTTTTTTTTTTTTTTTTTTTTTTTTTTTTTTTTTTTGAGGTAGAGTCTCACTCTAGCTCAGGCTGACCTGGAATTGGCTATGTAGTCTCAGGGTGGCCTTGAACTCATGGTAATCCTCCTACCTCTGCCTCCTGAGTGCTTGGGATTAAAGGTGTGTGCCACCATGCCCAGCCAGGACTTTCTTTTTTAAAGCTAAAGCCTCCTTTAGGGATTTTATCTGCACAAACATAAAGTGTGAATGCTCCTTTCCACCATCACTCCTACCTTCGGGGCAAAGACTTGATCTTGCTTGAAAATCAACCTGTGCTCCCTTCCCACCCCTCTCCAGTACACTCCTTTCCAATGTAACTTGAACCTGGACTTTCTGGGAAGCCACTTTGTGCTGCAGCAGGAAGAAAAGGAGCGGCGATAAATGTGGTACCATCACCAGGAAGCCTGTGGCTGGCCACTACCCTGGAAGCCAGACCGGCCTTCCTATAGATAATTGTCCTCCCGTGCCGGCAAAGGCCAGACTATGCCCAAAGTACAGGAAGCCTTGTGACATGGCCTGGCCCCAGGAAGAAAGAAAGCCTTCAGCTAGGACAGAAGGCCTGGGTACTGGGCAACTCTGCCTCTTGTGAGCTGAGCATGCTGGAGTCTATGTGCCCCTCTCTGAAATGCAAAGCTGCTGGCAGGATATGAACTGGGTGGCAGCTAACACAGGCAGCATCAGTTTCCCTCCCTTGGTCCTGCCTCGACCTATCAGAAACTCTTGTTTCTCCAGGATTGTGGCTCTGCAGAAGGCAGCCATGCTGACCAAAGAAAGAGCTAGAAAAGCCAAGCCGAGGGCACCCCACTCACTGAAGGGGGGCGGGGGAAGGGGGGATGCGGCAGAACAGGCGGCTGGGATTGGGTCCAAGTAGTAAGTCAAGTGTGTGAAGTCTCCTGATGGAGCATGCAGGGGAAGAGGGTAGGAGTGTGTAATTTCCCAGGGACCTGGAGGGAATTGGGAAGCAGGTAGGAACCACGGGTTTGCAGGGTAAATCCTTACACTCCTCCAGGACTCTACCCTCCACCACCACCAAACACCCTTTGGGGACACAGGAGGGCGGGAGGGGGGGGGTTGAGGGAAGACATGGGCTACTGCCACTCACCCTGGCTGCCCTGGAGGAGTAGGGATCCTCAAAGAGCGCCCACATGCGAGGCTGCCATCCACGGCAGCCCCCGGCCGCGGCTCCAGGGCCCGCTCCTCCCTCGTGAGAGCCGAGGCGCTGCAGGGCCAAGTCCCGTTCATCGTCGCCGACCTCGTCGCCGGGCCCCGTGCCACCCCCACCGCCGCCGCCGCCGCCGCCCCCGTCCGGGCTCTCGAAGATGTCGAGCGCCTCCTCGGCATCGCGGTGCTGCCGGTAGGTCATCCAGCAGCAGGGCTCCACGTCGGTCTCATCGATGCCCCAGAAGGTGAGTTCCTCCTCGAAGAGGGGTCCGCACACGTCGGCGGGGCAGTGCAGCTTGCCAGTGCGGTAGTAGTTGAGCACGTAGGCGAAGACGCCCGGGTGCCGGTCGAAGAAGAACTCGCAGCCCCCGCCGCCGCCGCCGCTGCTGCCGCTGCTGCCCGCCCCCCGCCGCCGCCGCCGCCATCCGACTCTGGCCGGCCCCCGCCGTCGGGATCGGCCAGCCAGGCGAGGCGGGTCCCCGGGAGGGTGCGCAGGGTGCTGCGGTAGGTCTCATGTCGCGTGCCACCCACGTTGATGATGATCTTCTCCGACGCCTCGCCCTTGGCCATCTCCTCCTTCAGACATGTTTTGGACGGAGGCTTGTTCCCCGACTTGCGCCCGCGGTAGGAGGAGACACACACCGAGCTGATCATAAGAAGCGCTGCGGGGCTCCGGCTTGGGGCGGCCGCTGCCCTCCAAACACCCTTCGCGAGGAGGCAGCGTCAGGCCGGGGGAGGGGGAGGAGGAGACGACGACGACGAGGAGGAGGAGGAGGAGGAGGAGGCAGGAGGCGGTGTGGTCCCCCTTCTGCGGCGTGGCCCTGCCCCTGCCTCCCCGCCTTCCCCACCCCCCGGGGGCGCCGAGCGGGAGGAGTTGGGTTTCTCCCGTGCACAGGTGGTTGGGATTCGGGCCGCGGAGGGAGGTTGGAGCGGGGAGACCCGAGCCGAGGGTTTCCAGTGAGGGGCTCCAAGCACACGCACGGCCCCTGCCCGCTAGGACAGGACACACACACACACACACGCACACACACACACACACACACACACACACACACACGGCCGGGGACACGCCCCCAACGCCCTCCCCCCACCTCACCCCGAAAGACCCAGAAGCGCACAGTCCCGGAGCAAGGTGCAAGGTCCGCGCCGAGCTAGCGCGCGCTCGCTCGCTCGCTCGCACACACTCACACGGGCCACCCTCCGGTTCCCGCACCACACCGCACCGCACCGCACCGAGCCTGCGAGGTGGTGGCGGCGGCAGCAACAAGTCTTCCCCCGAGCTGCTGGGGCCGGGCTCACACTCACGGCCGCCGGAGCTCCGCGGGCCCGGGCTGCGTACGGTCAACACGAGGCGGCGACGGTGGCGGCATGTGGCCTCTTCCCCCCATTCATAAATCCAACGCCTGGCACGGTGGCGGGAGGCTGACCGGCGGGCGGGGGCTGCGCCAGGCGAGAGGCGGCGGCAGGAAAACAAGCGCGTCCGCAAGCCGCGAGCCCGGGTCCTGCGTCTGGGGCCGGGAGCTGCGCCGGGCTTGGGCGCCGCGCTGCGGGGGCCGCGCCGGGGAGGAGGGTTGGGGGGGGCTCAGACGGGGCGTCCTGCACGGCGCCGAGCCTAGCGGGAGGGGCCGCTCCGAGGAACCGGACACCGAGCACCGGAGAAGGAGTGCCTCGGGCGGTGGCCGAGCTGCCAAGGACACCTGCAGGCTTCCCGCGCCGAGAGGGGTGGCTCAGCGGAGCGCCCCGGAGCCGGGTTCCTGAGATGTGGCGGCGCCGGGAACCGCGCCATCTACGCGTCTACCCATCTCCCGGCCTGGCCGCCGGCCTGGGCTCGCGGGCAAGGGGTGGGTGCGAGGTGGTCTAAGGGGAGGGGACGCCCGGGCGCCGGCGGGATGGAGCTCCCGGAGCTCTGCGTCTCCCTCCTGCGATGGCAGCGGGTGGACGCGGCGGTGGCGGCGGCGGCGCTCCGGTGGCGCCTTTTCCTCGCCGCCCCGCCTGGCCTGGGCGCGCCCTCCGCGGGGCGGGGCGGGGTAGGTGCGGCGCAGGGCCGACCCGGCTCGATGCAGGGCTCCGGCGGACGGCTCAGCTCAGCCTCCCTCCGCGCCACCGAGCCCGGCCGAGGCGCGTAACCCGCTCGCCGCCTGTGCCCAGCTGAGCGCGCCACCCCTGCGCGCCTCCGCCACCATCCTCACTGCGCCCCGCTCCCCACCACCGTCCGAGTCCACAGCTCCTCCCACTGCAGCCCCAGGGACACTCAAGGGCTCTCGACCCCTGACCTCTAACCTCGGTCCTTTTCTTTGCAGACCCTAACCTGTCTCCCCTTCCCTGCCAAGCTGGTGGCGTTGTTATGGTTTCGCGGGTTTCCTGCTTCACTGCGGCGGCTGACTTGAGGCCTGGATGAAAGACAGTGGAGAGATGGTGCCTGGAGAAGGAGGGTACCCTCTCCGGATCCAGAGACAATGTTAGACCATTCTGACAACTGAGCTCCCCACCTGTGTCTTAGAGGTTTGTGGTCTTGATGTTGATGGTCTCCAGCACAGTCACCACAGCCCCCCACCACAGAATCAAGATTGCAAGGCCCGGGGCATAGTAGGGCTCTCTGGTCTGGGTGGAGGGAAGTTGTAATCCTACCACTGTCCGTGGATAAATGGGTGTCGAGTGGTGGCTCCGAAGCTCATCAGGTTAAAGCCCTGGCTCACTGTGTGACAGGGCACATTACGAAGTGCCTTGTCCTTCCTTGTGACGCCCCATGATTCCAGTGCTTGCAGGTTATCTTTTCCTGTGGTTCTGTCTCCTCTCTTCTCCCTGATCCTGGGCTCTTTCAGGCTGCGCTGTGCCTTTTCATCTTGATAGCACCCACAGTGCCTGCCTCTGAGGATCTGTTTGCTAAGTGATTGAGAGGCTGCCATATCCAAAACATTAGGCTGGCCCTGTCCCAAGAACAATTTCCAGATTCTTTTGTTTTTGTTTTTAAGCACAGAACCTCTCCTACATCGTCAATCTCTCTGTGTGTCTTTCTGTCTCTGTCTCTCTTTCTCTGCACAAGGAGGATTTTAAGTCAGAAAGGCAAGGTGATCGACATGCCTTCCCTGGATACTTGTGCATCTGATTTCTGGATTAAGTACCACATAGCTGTAATAGGAAAAACAAGACCAGGACTTCTGTGTGCTCCTAGGAAAGGTTAAAAGCCCAGAACAAACGGAAGAGATTTTTATAAGCAAAAAGTCTTATTATGAGGCCAAAACCCCAAATGATAATGATCTATATCAATATGTATTGGAAGAGGAAGGTATCGCCAACCTGATTATAGTTAAAAGCACACATTTTCTGGCTTCCTCTTTCTGTGTAGTCCCTCCCCCTACTCTTCAGACTCAATTGTCTGAATACAAGAGTTTAACTGGTCGTGAGTTAAAAGAAATTCCTCAAACATGACTGGGAAGAGAAGATCCAGAATTGGCTGGGGTTGGAGTGTGGAAGGAAGAAGAACCATTGAGAAGATACTAAAGAACAGGCTGTATGATGACTTTAAAGTCCTCTCTGGGCCATTCCCTAGCAGGCCCCTTGGAGTCTCTCATCATTTTCCATTTTTTCATGAGAAAAGGGACAAATTAATGGAGCTGATGTTGGTGGTGGTGGTGGTGGGGAAAATTCAACACCCTATTCATTATTTATTTCAATTTTCCTTGAACACTTACTACCTTCCAGAATGTTTCAATCATTGCACACACACACCTGTAAATACATTAAAAAAAAAAAAACTATCACCCCTCCCTCTCAAAAAATGCTGTCCAGTCCGTTTCCATTGTGCAATATTGGTGGATAGTGATGAGCAATGGGATGGAGGGAGAACCCTGTCAGAGAAAAAGGAAGCCAGGTGGAAGGAAAGGAGAAGGGAAAGTTATCTGGGGTTAGGAAAACAGTCAGGTAGAGGTTCTCTAGGAGGAAGGCCCTTGGCCAACTCTGCTCAGCCGCAGACAAGAGGCCTCATCCCACTGAAGGTTTTATTGTAGAGCTCTGAGCTAACCTGTTCCCTGGGCCTTCCTAGGAGAGTCACTGTGCCAGGAGTTGGCGACAGGGCTTATCTCCACCAGCCCTGTGTATGAGGTCATGCTATTTCCCCTCAAGCCCTGGGAAGAGACGGGAAGCCCCCTGCTCTGCTGGAGGTGGGAGGGTGCTGCCCCCTGGTGGTAGTAGGATAGCCTGGCTCCCGCCCTCACCTTCAGCTCCAGGCTTCGATGGTATGAAAAGGGGCTGCTTGCTGTTGGTCCAGCAGGCCAACTGGTGCAGGGTTTCCTGTTGATTCCAAGATCTCAGGCATACCCTAGCCTAAAAGTCTCACCCAGGATCTTTCTCCATTTCCCAATCAGTCTGAAGAGCACCAGCAGCACCAGCTAGAAATGTGTATTTTCCCAGGCTGCTTTCTCTCCTTCACCTTCCCCCCACCTTCTCTCCTGGCAACCCTGTTTCTTCTGAATGTAGGTAAGAGCATCTTTCTGGTATTAGCTGAAGGGGGATTCCTCCCAGGATTAGTAGGGGGGGACAAAGAATAGAGAAAACAATGCTGCATTCTAGGGTGATGTTGATGGGGGCTGCTGAGCTCCTGGACCCCTTCCAGGACTCTTAGAAGACGCACTTGCTTTCTGCTGAGGCCGGTTCTGTGCAAAGGAAGGCGAGAACCTGAAATTCAAGCTGTTTATACTTTCACACTGGGGGGCATGTGTGGACTCAGCCTTTGGGGGGTGATGGCAGCCATCTGATCTCTCCATTTTCCTCCTATGGGCCCCTGTTCTGAGGGGCTCCAGCTAAGCAGGTCCATAACTGACAAAGCAAGGTTATAGCCATTGGAACTCACACCTCCCCCTTTTGGCATTCCATATTCTTCCAGAGACCAGCCCCTCCTCCTTCAGGTCCAAGCCAAGGAGCCAGCATCCTTTCCCAGCATGCCCTGCTCTCTTTTAGCCTGATAAATTGAATTGCTTTATCAGACTTCATCACAAGACAGAAGAGGTAAGCCTTTCCCCTCATGGAGGAAAGAAAGGTGGGCAAGAGAAGGCTGGGAGCCTCTGTTTGCTCATCAGGTTATTTTATCCTCCCACTTTCACCCCCAGGCAGTGGACAAAGACTCTCAGGCTCTGAATCAAATGGGCCAGTCTTCCCTGGAGGGCTCTAGGGAGAATGTAGCCTAAGACAGCGGCCCAGAATGATCTCGGCCTTATGGGGCTAAGCTACAAGGGCTCTGAGAGCTGCAAACAGGGTTGAGTGGTTGTGACAGTAGGTTGTATTTGGGTCCAGCTCTTAAGAAGAAGAGACCAGAACAGTGGAAACCACAAGGTGCAGTTGGACCAGAACTCAGGTCCTCATAAACCATGGCTTCAAGTCATAGAGCTTGAAAGTACCTGGGTGCTAGCTCACAGGCACGTTCCTGAAGGATTCCATGCCCAAGCAGAAGCAGTGACTGGAGAAGACAGAGCTTCAACTGGGCCAAGCACAGAAAAAATGTGGGAGCCCATGTGGTCTCCACATGTAGAGCACTGTTAATAGAATCCCAGGGCTAGGGCCAGCTGAGTGGACCCCCTGGGGGTGTTCCTTGCTCAAGGCTGTTGGGCTTGGGGCCCAGCCTGTCTCCAGGGAATCTCTCTCTCTCTCTCTCTCTTTCTCTCTCTCTCTCTTTTTCTAGCTCAGGGTCTGGCTGGCAAAACTCCTTGGCACCAAGCATTTCTCCATCTAGAAAAGTACAGATTTCTCCTACCTGGACTAAGTCCCAGGAAAACAGTTTCATTCCATTTCTGTAGTTAATTAGTCTGGGCGAGCCTGCTCCCGTCCAGCACTGTCCTGGGAAAGGCCAGCAGCTGTCTAAAGAGACAAGTTCTTCTTGGGTAGTCATGAAGCTCAGGGATCCCTCCCTGCTTAGCTCACCTTGGACACGAGGGAGAGACCCAGAATCTATGTATATGTATGTACAGACATGTGGGCACCACAACATGTATATACCACAGCACGTGTGTACCACAGCACGTGTGTACCATAGCACTGCGTGGAGGTCAGAGGACAGCTTTGAGGTGTCTGTTCTGCACCTTCTTTGAACTGGGTGGTTTTTTTTTGTTTTGTTTTGTCTTTTTTTTTTACATTTCATTTATTTATTTATTTATTTTTATTTTTATTGGTTTTTTGAGGTAGGGTCTCACTCTAGCTCAGGCTGACCTGGAATTCACTATGTGGTCTCAGGGTGTCCTCAAACTCATGGCGATCCTCCTACCTCTGTCTTCCGAGTGCTGAGATTAAAGGCGTGCACCACCACACCCGGCTATTTATTTATTTTTATTGACAACTTCTATATTTACAGACAATAAACCATGATATTTCCCTCCCCTCCCCCCCATTCCCCTTCAGAACTCCACTCTCCATCATATCCATCCCTTCCTTCATTAGTCTCTCTTAATTTGATGTCATCATCTTTTTCTCCTATTATGAGGGTCTTGTGAAGGTATTGCTAGGCACTGTAAGGTCATGGATATCGAGGCCAATTTCTGTCTGGACAGTTGCACTGTAAGGAGTCATACCCTTCCTTTGGCTCTTACATTCTTTCCACCCCCTCTTCTGTAATGGACCCTGACCTTGGAGGGTGTGATAGAGATGTTTCAGTGTGGACACTCCTCTGTCCCTTGTTCTCAGTACTATGTTGCCAGTGGTCATCGCCATCTGAAAAGAGAAGCTTCTCTAACCAGAAGTGAGAGTAGCATTAATATGTGAATATGAACATTAAGTGTAGTACGTGTTTTAACTTTTTAAAAAAATTCCTTTTATTTATGTATGTATTTATTTAAGAGAGAAAGAGGCGGGGGGGGGGAGGAGAAATAGGCCTTCAGCTGCTGCAAATGAACTCCAGAAGCACGTGGCACCTTGTGCAGCTGGCTTACGTGGGTACTGGGGAATCGAACCTGGGTCCTTTGGCTTTGCAGGCAAGTGCCTTAACTGCTAAGCAATCCCTCCAGCTCTTGTTTTAACTTTTTATTAACAGTTGTTATATATGGACAAAATGTGTTTTGATCACAGTCCCCTCTTGTCACTCTCTCTTGTCCCCACTCCCATATGCCCTTCTGCTGAACTCCTTCCTTCCTCCAACCAATCCCTCTATACTTTGATGTCTTTACACTGTCCAATACATTGCGCGGGTAATGACAGCCACTGTAAGGTCACAAATACAGTGGCCACCACAGGCCTCTTACTGCTGCAAACAAACCACCAGACTGCTAACAAATGTTAGACTCGCTGGCCTATGGCTCTGCCTCCCACTGTTGTAGGCATGTTGGGATAACAGGTTCATATGCCAGTTTGCATCGTTTTCTTATACTCATTATATTACGGGTCAGGAAGTTAGGAAGGGCTCTGCTACACAGTTTTGGCTAACAGCCTGTGGTAGTTTGAATGGATGACCCTTAATATATATTCAAGACTTTATTAAAGTTTGTAATTTGGATTTGCAGCCACCTGGCTGGAGGAGGTGTCACTGTGGGTGGATTCTAGGGTCCGTCCCTAAGGTGTGGAGGTGGATTTGGAATTCCAGTCTAAAGATACATAAAGTGCCTGAGATTTGCCTGGTGTTCCTGAAGTGTGCTTGCTTGCTTTTTGGTGGTGGCTTGTGGCTCTTCTCTCTCTGCTTGGACCTGTGAAAGTGGGCCAGCTTCCTCTGCCATTATGGAGCTTCACCTGGATCTGTAAGCTTCAAATAAATCCCTTCTTCCTCCCATAAACTGTGTCTGGTCTGGAGGTTCATCTCAGTGACCTGAAGCTGTCTACTATACAGTCCTTCATGTAGCTGCAGCGTCCATTGGTGCTGCAAACATCTGAAGCTCAGCTGGACTGAACATTCAATATGGCGTGTTCATGTGGCAGCTGATGGCTGGAAGCCTGATGCTGTTGACTGAGGGACCTGCAAATACACAGCCTCCAGCATTGCAGTCTCAGGTCATAGGATTTCTTACATGACAAGACCAGTGTCCCTAGAGCACTGTGTGGAAGTGGCAAGACTCATGCTGGGCTAGCCTTGGAAGTCACACAGAATCACTTCCTGTGTATTCTATTGATCAGAAGAGGCATTTGCTTACCAAAGTCCAAAAGTAAAGACAGGGCTGGAGAGATGGCTTAGCAATTAAGGTGCTTGCCTATGAAGCCTAAGGACTCATGTTCGACTCTCAGTATCCCACATAAGCCAGGCACACAATGTGACACAAACACAAACACACAAGGTCCCACATGCGCACAAGATGGTGCATGCATCTGGAGTCTGATTACCATGGTTGGAGGCCCTGGAGCGCTAATTCTCTCCCTCTCTCTCTTGCTCACTCCTGCTCTCTCTCATAAAAAAAAAAAATACTAAGATAAAAAAAGTAAAGACAGAATAATCTTTTCATGGGAGAAGGGCTAAAAATATTGGAGCCTTTTCTTTTAAAATGTGCTCATAAACAAACTGTCACCTTCCTACAGTTTATGGAATTCTTCAGCTCAAGCCCCTATTGCTGGAGCTGGATGAGGCTGTCTGTTTGTGGCTGTTGTGGGGAACAGGTTAGTATTCAGGATCAGTCAGCGCCTCCTTCCCTCTCTTCCTTCCCTGGCTTCTTCCAATATTGGGTTAAGACTGTCTTTTTAAAATGAGCTCTGGGGGCTGGAGGGATGGCTTAGCGGTTAAGGCGTTTGCCTGCAAAGCCAAAGGACCCAGGTTCAATTCCCCAGGACCCATGTTAGCTAGATGCACAAGGGGGCGCAGGCATCTGGAGTTCATTTGCAATGACTAGAGGCCCTGTCACGCCCATTCACACACACACTCTCTCTCTGTCTCCCTCTTTCTCTGTGAAATAAAATAAAATAAAATGAGCTCTGGGAGGCTAGTGTATTGCATGGGTGATATAGCCCCCTGAGGGAAACAGGCTTAATGGACCCATCCAGGGTTGTAACGAAAAGAAGGGTAATTAATATGTAATGAGCATCTATTTGATTCTCATAGTGCAAGAATTCTAGGCTGCCTTCTACCAGGTACTCCAGGAGTTAATTTATTCCTTACAGTATCTCCTTGGGGAAGATATTTTATTGTTAATCCCCCCTTAACAGATTAGAAAATCAGGTTCAGAGGGTTAAGTGGCTTTCTCAAAGTTGATGACAGACTCATGATTCACACTACTTTCAGCCATCTGCCCCTGGGACCAACATGAGGCAGAAGCTGTCTCTCATGTCCTTTGACATGTCCTTCTCATCTTCCATCTTGCCTGTTCCCTACATCCAAATTTAGCCACTCACCTCCTCATCCAGATGGATTTGTGGTGCGTCCCAGTTGTGTGTCTCTAAGCTGATATCCCCTCAGGAGAAAGCTTCCACACAGATGCCCCAAACAGACAATGGAGACCTCTGGCACCCTCGACTAGGCTGATTGCACATGGGCAAATGAAATCTGTTCTCTCCTTCAGACTGAACAGATGCTGGGATGCATAGACTATGGTGGAGAGTGACACTGCCATTTTCATGCCCAAGCCTTAGAAGTGGGTAGTTTCCTTTTTCTTGTTTCTTAAAATGGTCTGTGTACTTTGAGCCACCAGGTAAAAACTCTGGCCTCCGCAGAGGAACCCTGGTGGAGAGGCCAGTTGCAGATCACTCTGATCATCAGACCCATTTCCAGTCATTCTCACCGAAGAGCCAGACATTTGGATGGATGAACACAGGCTGCCTTGGATCCTGCAGGCCACTGTTCTTATGGCAGCTATAAACCATGGAGGGACCTCAGTTGCCCTCAGAAGAGTGGATTTGCACCTGAATTCCTCACTCACAGAATCATAAGATTAATAAAATGGTTATTTTAAGCCACTAAGATTTGAGCTGACTAGGGTAATATACTTATCTCATTCTACCCACTCTTTCACAGACTAGGAAATTTAAGTTATTAAGTAATTTAGCTAAGGAAACACAGGTCACCTGACGTTGGAACTTAAGCCTGAACTTGAGTCTGGCTCCAGAGTGCCTTCACACTGAAGCCCTTACTATGCTGAGGGTCAAAGGTACAAGGACAGATTTTTCCAGCATTGGGACATTTCCTTGTTCGAGAGGCAAGTAGGTTGAGCTCCTCCCTTGGCAAAACGCAGGAGAGTGAGGCCTGATTTACTTGTGTTTAGGTGCTTGTGGCTAGCATGCAGTCTGTCCATGGTGTGCACTTAATGTTTGTTCAATAAATACTCCACAAAGTGACAGAGTGGGGAGAGTCCACAGTATAAAATCTGGACAGAAAGGCTTTCCTGCCACCTTGTGGCACTTCTTGGAACAATGCTTTCTTCTCTGTGGCCAGGAGGGGAAAGGGAAGGTTCTTTGGGGACCTAGGCTGAGAGTGACTGAGATCACACAGCATTGTTCCAGACTGGGGTGGGGTGGGGTGGGGTGAGACTTTTCCAATGACTGGTGACTGCACTCCTTAAGGGAGGCAGGAAGAAGGGTTTCTTCTGCTACCAGGCTATTCTGTTCTTCACGGTACTGCATTCTCTGTGTGCTTAATAAATACAAATCGGGGACTGAACTTTGAGGAAACAGGTGGTGTAATATCCTCTACTTCATCATTATCTTCCACCAAAGATTCCAAAAGCCATCTAACAGGAAGCAAAGGGTGACTCTCTTTAGAACTTAAAACACAGCATGCTGTGGGTCAGCCCACCTCCCCAGCACTAAGCCCCCCCTGTCTTACCAGAGCTCGCTCACAGACCTCTAGAGACTGGAAGCTTCCCACCCGAGATGGGCCCCACCCATCCTTGCACAATGGACAGGTATAGCTTTTCTTTTAAAAAAAAATCTTATTTATTCATTTATTTATTTATTTATTTGGGGGGGGGGAGAGGAGAGAAAATATGGGTGTGCCAGGTCCTCTAGCCACTGCAAATGAACTCCAGACACATGCACCACTTGTGCATCTGGCTTATGTGGGTCCTGGCTAATCAAATGTAGGTCTTCAGGCTTCGTCGGCAAGTGCCTTGGCCACTAAACAATTTCTCCAGCCCAGGTATAGCTTTTCTTGATGACAAGCAGGATAATAATGGCCCCAGAAGAGGACACCAAACACTGTCCTCATAGATGGAGCCTCCTTTTCCTTACCTGGAAAAACTGGAATCCTCCGAGAACAGTGACAGAGATCACAGATGTGTGGAGTAACTGTGACACAGTGCGGTCTACTCACAGTGTATATGGTCCTAGTACCCAGGGAAATTCCCTGGAAAATAACCATATCCCTCTTCCCAAACTTCTTAGCCAGCACCCACAGAAACCTTGTCACTTCCACCCTAGGCCAAGATTTTTCCCCAAGCTTCCCTGGGGAATCATGGCTTCATCACCCCCCTCCCACATCCCTAGAGCAGGAAAGAAAGGCAAGAGAGGGAGGTAAGAACAGACACTTTATTGTACACCAGGGTAAGGGAGAGAACGCAGGGGCCCTGGGGTGACAATGCCTCATCCCCTCCCCTGAGCTGAGTGGTCCTGACCCAGGGTTCTGACCAGCCATGGGACACATGGACTTGAACTGTTATGAACCGGTTTCAGGACCTGAAGTGACTACCTGGGGTGTGTGTGGGTGTGTGTGTGTTTGCATCTGTACAGAGCAGGGCTTATCATGAGAAGACCCTGGACCCTCTTCCCCCTGGCCCCAACTATGGGGTTCTAGTGAAGGGGCAGCAGCCCCCCCATTTTAGGGCTTGGGGGAGGAGCCCAGGGGTGCACAAGGAGTCAAGTGTGTTACTGTCTGTTCAGTCTTGCTTCTTTTTCACAGTGGGGTGTACTCTGGTGTGTGTGGGGGGGATGTAGAATGTATCTGTAAGGAAGGGCAGCCCCCTGCCTGGTAATACTGCAGGCCTGCATGGGGCCCCATCCCACACACCAAGGGCCTATATACAGGCTATCTGGGAAGGGCTTTTCCTGGCACTAAGACAGCATCTGTCCCTGCAGATTTATTGCTGGAGGGCAGAAACCAACCTCACCTGCATTACCTCACATGTGCCACCTCTCTACTCCCATGTGGGGCTCAGGCTTCATGTTGTCTCAGTGAAGGCTCCCTGAGCAAGAAGCTGGTGATTGGGGCTCGTGGGCAGGCAGGGCAGGGGACTCCTTATAGGTCTATCCCTGCCCTTCCCTGACTCAGTGACTCACAGCCCCTGAGTCCCTCTGCCTGCTGGTGGACACTGTGTGGACAGCACCAGAGCCAGTGGCAGTGGGAACCCTGTGTCGGGCCTCGGGGGCCTGCCCTTCTGTAGCCATTACTGCTCCTCCAATGAAGCTGGGGATGGATCTTAAAATGGTCAGGTGATCCCACCTCCACTCCCCAGAGGAGCCAGCATAGAGCTCTGAAGTAGAGTTGCTGTCTGAGCAGCTGGGACTGTTTGAAGGACAAATGAAGGACAGAGGTGCTGTAAGATGCCCTCCTTGGAGCTGACCATCCTAAGAAACCCAGTACTTTCCCTATCGATGAGATTGTGACTCCAGTAAGAACAACAAAAGGTTGGCTGAAAAATAAATTCGGGGGCTCCCTGCCAGGCCCTCCTTCCCACCAAAGGTGCTGGAGACAATGAGTCACCAGCAAGAAACACGCCTTTCCCCACAGTTGGGATGTCCTGTCCTGAGGCGTCACCCAGAGAGAAGAGGAGGAAAAGGTGGGGTCTTCAGAAGGTAATGAACACTGGGGGAGTCACAAATCAGCACCCTATACACAATCACACATCCATGTATGTGACACACACGCACGTGCACGCGCGCTCGCGCACACACACACACACACACACACACACACACATACACACACCAGCTCTGGGCCCTATATCTAACAGCAAAGATGCAGCCGGGACACAGCCCAGCCTACAGTGAAAGGCTACAATGAGCACTACGGAGCCCACAACGGGCAAGCAGACAGCCCCAGCTTCGCCCCCTCCCACAAGTTTGCAGGCTGGGGCCTGGCCCAGCCACGCTACAAAATTAAAAATATATCAAATATACAAATGAAAATAGATCTGTACAGCACTGAGGATGAAAATAGTCCACCAGCCACAGTATAATATTGGGTTTGTCATTTCACAGCATGTACACCCACATGTACAGATTGAATGTACAATAGAAATAGCATATATAGGAGTATAGATAGTGGAGTGTCTATCCTGGTGCCTGGTTTTCCTGTTTTCTAATTCTGCTGGGGACTAGGCATGGGGCCAGGCAGGCGGTGTTGTCAGGTGAGGGGGTTGATGGTGGTATGCTGCACCCCAAAAGCTCATCTCTTTGGGTAGATGTGGGCTCCCTCTCATCTCAAAGACAAGGGCAGGTGGGACTTAGTGGGCTAGAGATGAGAGGAGATGTGGGGAACCAGTAAGAAAAGGAGATGGAAGGCTAGAGAGAGACATACGGCTAAAGGAAGGGACCTGGGCCCAGTCTGTCCCTCCCAGTACTGAGGGAAGTCAGGGCCACTAAAATGACTTCAGGATCCTCGATAAAGGTACCCAGGCCTGTTCCTGCCCTCCAGAGTGGAACTAATCTGTCAGTCCATCCATCCGTCCATCCGTCCATCCATCCATCTCTCTGCAAACATTTGTTCTGTCACATTGTGAGTTCTCACAGGCTGTTCTGAGGATAGCCCCGATCCACGGGGGAGCCCTGAAGGGAGGCAGGACATGCTGCATTAGCTGCAGCCTCCCCCAGGGCCTCGGCACAGAGGCTCCGCTTTGTTCACGGCAGCCTCCAGTGTTCACAGCTGCCATCACACTCCAGTGAAGCTTGGGGAAGGTTTCCAAGGTGTCTACACACAATGTGGACACTGGTGGCTGTGCTTGTGCAACAAGGAGAGTGAGTGGTGGCCCAAAGGGGCAGCGGAATTGCCTGTCTTTCCCTAGGAACAAAAGTTTCCTGGTGACATGCCCTTGAACACCAGCGACCCCTGTTCCAGGGGAGAGGCTGTCACTCGAGAAAAAAAATCCCGGAGCTTCAGGTGAAGAAGGGGAGTGTGCTTCATTTGTGCTCCAAACCGTCTAAGTTGTGCTGGAAACCTCACCTGGCAGCTCACCCTTTTCTCTCAGGGAAAGGTCACCTGGGCTCCACATTGGGCGGAGTGAACTGGGAGATGGATAAATCCTGATTCAGCCAGTGTGCTCCCAGGCAGGACCAGGAACATAGCTTATATGCCCCTAGCAGGCATGGGACATTCACAGATTCTGTCTCTAGCTGGATGAGGAGAGTCCCCCCTGGCTGTCAAGTTTCATGCTCAAGCCCAAGGACACCACTAACCTCATAAAATCGGACTGGGGAGCTTCTCTACACGCCTACTAAGTCAGCATCCTGAGTCTAGGCGTGCCGGTTCCCACCCCAATCGGGTAGCCTCTTGGCCCGGGGGCAACCCGACTGAGTTGGGCATGGTGAGTCCTGTTCTTTTGGCAGCCTGGGCAAAGTCCACCTCTTGAACCCCTAGTCTTGATGCCTCTTGGCACCACTGTGCAACACAAGGGTATCCTCCCCCAGACCCAAGAACCGCTGGTGGCAGACTACAGGGAGTGAGGGTGACTCTTAAAATGGTCACTTCGAGTCTCCCCCCCCCCCCCGCCCACCGCCACCCGCCACACTGGGAGTCAAGACTTCCGGATTGTTTTAGTTACATGGCTGCAATTTGGTGAGAAGTTTTCAAAAAGTTATGGGTTTGGAGGCCTAGATTAGGGGACAAAATTGTCCCCAGACCCTTGCTCATGGATAGGGAGCAGAGTCTGCTGGGACATGGACAGGGACTGAGGCAACACAGACCCTCTCCTTGGACAGAAAGCCTGACCTGAGCCTGGCGGCCACCAGAGGAAAAAAAGACCAGACCCAGGCAAATGGGCAGGTTGGGTGTGTGTGGGAGGGGGGGTGGGGAAGAGGCAGAAAGGGTAGGGCAGTAGTCACAGCTCAGACTCAGGAGTGCTGGCCAGGAGGTAGCCGCTTCCATAGCGTCCATTGGGGTTGCCGCTGGTCTCCAGGGGTGACGTGCTGCCAGGCCCCAGATAGGAGCGGTGGGTAGGCATGGGGGAGGGCGCCTCACTGGGCACTTTGCTGAGGATGAAGCGGGTCTCATCATTCTCCTCCAGGTTGGAGATGTCCTTCATCATGCGACCCTTCTTGTAGGACACAGAGAGGGTGTTGGAGCCATCAGACAGCAGGTGGAAGTGTCTCAGGATGAACACCACAGGGATGGGCAGGGTGGCTACGGCGATGAGGGTGATCAGCAGCGCCATGGCCCAATTGGGGAAGTACAGGTAGCGCTCTGCAGCCTGCGGGGAGGCGGCAAGGAGGCTGTTACAGCTTCGTCCTACCCTCACCCACAGCCTGCCCTCCTCCCCTCCCTCCACCCTGGAGATGGTGCTACTTGAGTTTAGCTGGTCATCTCAGTTAAGTGGTCTGTTTCCACATCTCCATAGACACGGAGAGAGGCTATGGGGTAGAAAGTCTAGACAAATGAGCTCATCTCATTGAGCTTCAGGTTCCCCAGTTGTGCCTTAGGAATGACACCATATCTCAGGGCTGTTGTAAAGTCGGCTGCACATTAGGAAGGCAAGGCACTAGGCGGGGCCACATGCAGAGTAGCCACCCCATAAAGGCTTATCCCAGTTATTTGTTGTTGCATTAAAGGACTTGGAAGATTGAAGTAACCCTGGGTTTGTGGACCCCACCTCTCACCTCCTCCTTGATCCAGGCACTGTAGCCTGGGGGCGTCACCCCCAGCTGGATGATGCTGGCTGTTGTGAGCACAGCCATGCACAGAGGGGACACGAACTTCCACATGTAGAAATAGAATCGATAGGGTTGGAAGCCTAGCATCTCAGTCAGCTCCTGCATGAACCTGCCGGGCACAGCAGAGGACACCCGCACTTGGCACCTTCACTACTGTACCCACCCTGTCCCCCACAGCCACCTCCTCCTGACCAGTCCCCTCTGGCCTCTCAATCTTCACCTTCAGTGCTCACGGTGTGAGGCCATGGAGGCCTCCTGGAGGCTTTCCTCTGACTGCCTCATACCACATGGCACCAGGGATAGGACACAGACCATTGATTATTAGACAGGCCCTAGGAAGGCAGACAGGCACCCTTTTCACATCAGCCCGGCTCAAGCCTCCCCCTGCTGGAAAAGAGGCAGCAGTGCAGCTTCCTAGCTTAGGAGGACATGGGGAAATTCCTAAGCAGGGGTCCCGTGGTGCTAAAATTCCAGGAAGACAGAAGGCTGTGGATTTGAATGGCATAAAAAGCTCATCTTGATCTCAATTATACTAACTGAACCCGGAAGCAAACACAGTAGTGTCAACAATACCTGTGATTCGGTCACCAATGGATAAAATCGGATATCTTCATACCACATGACAGTTTAAATTTTTTAATTTATATCCATGTGTGTATACATGCATGTGTGTGTGTGTGTGTGTGTGTGTGCACACATGGATATGCCAGGGAGTGAAAAAATGCCAGACACCTGTGCCATTCTTTTGCAGCTGGCATATGTGGGCAGCTTGGGAGTTAACCCCAGGGCAACAGGCTTTGCAAGCAAGCATCTTTAACTGCTGAGCCATCCTCCCAGCCCCCACATGAGGGTTTTTGAAGATACCTGGGAACATTTCTATTCATCACCTTTGAGATTACAGTTGTTACTAGATCCACAACTAGATCTTGTAACAATGCAGTAAAAATAAAGCATACATCCTTTACCAGTTCTATATGCTCATAATTATTTTAGCTTATGCATTTTTTTGAGAGAGACAGAGAGAGAGGGAGAGGAAGACAGATAGAGATGGGCATGCCAGCAGCCTCTCGGCTGCTGCAAACGAAATCCAGATGCATGCACCCCCTTGTAGTCAAGTGCAGCATTGCGCCCTTGCGTCACTTTGCATCTGGCTAAACGTGGGACCTGGAGATTGGAACCGCTGGAGATTGGAACCAGCGTTCTTAGGCTTAGGAGGCAGGCGCCTTAACTGCTAAGCCATCTCTCCGGCCCTAGCTTATGCATTTTAAGGTTTTTCTCTTGGGGCAGACACAAGGGCTTTAGCAGACTGCACAGGAGTCCATGGCTTCCAGGTCAGAAACCCTCCAGCAGAGCCTCCAAACTCTTGCTCCCAAGATGGACACAGAGGAGTTCTTCTTACCTCCCTTCCCTCTCCTTCCTTCTCTTTTTGTTGGCTTTTTGAGGTAGGGCCTTATTATAGAGCTCTTATCTTGTAGTCTCTCAGGAAGCAGATAACCCTAGGACACAGTCCTGATTCCAATACCATCAGGACATCAGGGAGGGTGAGGCTGAGGTGGTTCCTGGAAGCCCTTGACTTTGCTGAGTATAAAGGCCGTGGCCACAGGAAACACTGGGTTGGTAGAAGGGGCCTATTTCTGGAGCTCCCTGAGAACACTGATTTGACTTGAATAGGGGTGAGGCTAAGAGCCGACAGTGAGTGCAGGTCTGCCTCAGGGTCACCATGAGGATACATCTTATTACTGTATCTTCTTCCCCTGCCAACCATGAACCTGGGGCCAAGACCACACCTTCAGTAGCACACAATCAGTGGCTAGGCAGAGGGCTTAGTCAGTAAAGTGCTTGCCACAAAAGCACAAGGACCTGAGTTTGGAACCCCAGCACCCATGTAAGTGTCAGGTGTGACGGTATACACCCATAACTTCAGCACAGGGAGGCACACCAGAGGATCCCTGGGGCCTGCTGGCTAGCTCCTAGAGCTGGATCTATGAGCTCAGAGTTCAGTAAGAGACCCGGTGGAGAGTTATAGGAAGACACCCAAAGTTAACCTTTGGCCTCTACACACACATTCACTTGCACTTGCACAAATGCACACCCACATGCATACACATACAAAACAATATGGGGGTGGCTGGAGAGATGGCTTAGTGATTAAGGTGCTTTCCTGCAAAACTTATGGACCCAGGTTTGATTCCCCAGTACCCACATACGCCAGATACACAAGGAAGTGCATATGTAGAGTTCATTTTCAGTGGCTGGAGGCCCTGGTGTGCCGATTCATTCTCTCTCTCTATGTATATATATATATGAATTTTTCTCTCTCTCTCCCTCTCAAATAAATAAATAAATAAAATATTTAAAAAACAATATGAATCAAGCTGCTAAAGTCTTCCAGTTCTTTGAGGGCAGAGGACTTTGGAAACCCACCAAGTACTTAGTAAGCTTCAAAGACATCTAAAGAATTGAAAAGCAAGCTGGGTGTGGTGGCGCACACCTTTAATCCCAGCACTTGGAAGGCAGAGGTAGGAGGATCACGGTGAGTTCAAGGCCAGCCTGAGACTACATAGTGAATTCCAGGTCAGCCTGGGCTAGAGTGAGACCCTACCTTGAAAAACAAAAACAAAAACAAAAAAGGAAGAAGAAGAAGGAGGAGGAGGAGGAGGAGGAGGAGGAGGATAGAAGAAGAAAGAATTGAAAAGCAAAGGGGCATGCTGATGCAGGATAGTGTAGGCCTGCATCAAGATCTGAACCTGGGACTCTTGGGTCTTCAGCATGGCTCTGTCTCTTAGTAGCCAAGTGGCCTGGTATAGCCTCTCTCTAAGCTCAGATTCTCTCAGTAGCAAGGGACACCATTAGTTCTGCCAGTCTATGGTCTGCTGCCCTATTCACAAGCAGCTGTGGGAACACTGTGTCCCAGGAAGACATGACTGGACAGAACTCTCCTGTCCCCATCACTCCCCAGTGACCTCCTTACTTCTTGGTTCCATAAATCCAGGCCACAGCGATGTTCTCGAGGATGACGATGACAGTGAGCGGCAGGGTTGCGGAGTAGTCATCAAACATGGTGACAAAGTAGTTTCCGGAACGCTGGACGAACAACAGCCCCACGAAGAATGCAAAGACACAGCAGCCCACTACAGAGAGCCGGGAGGCCGGTGTGGGGGCAAAGGTGCAGGGTGGGTGGGGCCCTGGGGATTGTGGGGGTACCCAGGTCCCTCCCATCACACTGTACCACGAGCAGGCCTGTTGCCTGTCCACCCATAGGCTCAACCCTGGAGGAGGAGCACAAAGCTAGGGTTCCCCTCTACCAGGAAGGGAGCCTCCTGAGGAAGGCATAGACTATTCTGCTATGCCCTCGCCCCAGCACAGCACCAAGCTCCCCCACCTCATTACTGCATTGAACTGAAATGATTCATTGGCTTGTCCCCATTCTCCTTTCCCCCACCTCAGTTTCCCCATTTGAGAACAGGAAGATACTCCCCCTACCACCCTAGGATGAAGGTGAGAGACACCCATGTATACTGACAGTACTGGTGGCTGAGTGGCACATCCAGCCTCCAGCTGTGTTCCCAGTGAAGGAGCAGAACCTTCTAGGGGTGGTCCAGTCAGAACTTCATCCTTCTATAGTCAGAGTGAGCACCCAGGCAAGCCAGGGCCAGGTGGGGCCTCTAGGAGTTACCTGTGAACATCTCCTTGGGCACCTTAAAGGTGTCGATGATGGGCGTGGTGATGCCTGCCATGGTCCCGATCATGCTGCCCAGGCCCAGGTTGATGAGCATCAGGAAGAACATGACGGACCAGAATGGGGAGGCTGGGAAGTGCGTCATGGCCTCGGTGAAGGCAATGAAGGCCAGGCCTGTGCCCTGTACAGACTGAGAGGAGGGCACAGGGTGACGGATACTCCCTGTCTTTGGGGCTGAAGAAATCACTGCCCCTTCTTTGTCAAGGATCCTGGACTCCATCTGCACCCTGTCAGCTCCAGTCAGAGAGTCTCAAACTTCAATGAGTGTCAGAATTCCTGGGGGGTACAGATTGTGGTGGCTCACACCTGTAATCCCGACACTCAGGAGGCTGGGGCAGGAGGATGCTAAGAGTACAAGGCTAGCCTGGATGACACAGCAAATTCCAGGCTAACCTGGGATACAGAGTAAGACCCTATTTCAGAAAAACAAAACAACAATTTAAAAAAAAAAAAACCCAAAGCATTAAAAAAAAAAAAAAATCCCCGAGAGAGTGCCATGGGGGACCTGGAGTCTACAGGTTATGCATGTACCCCCGGTGTTCCAGGCGCAATGCTTGTGTCCTGAAATCTGCCCAGAGCAAGACCCTGCCCCTCGAAGACATCCATCACACCTGGTTGCCTCAGCCACACTGGTGACTCTCAGCCTTGTACTGCTATACTCCAGACTCAATTGCACAGTGGAAGCAATGAAGCCTTTAAGTACTGCTCCCTACCATACCGGAGAGCCCCCCACCAGATCCATGATTTCATTGTTCTGGGGTGAAGCTGGTATGAGGTCCTGTAAAGCTACTGTCACTCTCATGGCTCACCTGGGTCAGGAGCCAATGCTTTAGTGCTTGGGCCCTGCTCATGGGTCTCCTGCCCACACACTGCCCGCCCATTCATGTATCACGTCCTGTCACCATGAGGGAATATGTGCCCCCACCCAAGGGAATTTGTAATTCTTGTCATTTGGATGCTAATGAGGTTGCTTTGTATGAAAAGAACTTGCTACACCCCTAACTTTATCACAGGACCAGGCCACACTCACGAGAAGGGGGCAAAGTTTCATGGGACATCGTAGTGGGTAGGGTGCTACCAGTCCCCAGGCCAAAGGTCCTCTGATTGGGTGCCTTTGCTTTTGAACACCTGGAGAGGGTCGGGGATGTAGGGTGCAGCTCTACTGTGTCAGTGGGAGTGGGAACAGCTGTGGGAGAAGAGCTTCAAGGGATGGTCCAGAGCATGGATACTGGACCAGAATATGTGGATTTAAATGTCTGCTTATCAATTAACTAGCTGTGAGACTTTGATCAAGACTGGCCCCCAGCCCCGCACACACACCAACCTACAGGCTGATCTTTGATAAAACGCAGAGGACAATATTAATGCACAATTTATAGACCTGCGAGGAGGAGATGTCAAGGGAGATGGTAAGCTAAGGGCAAACAGTAACACCCACCTGTTTCATACACTGTATATGAAATGCTATTCTAAGTGCATCGCATACCCGGGGACCTGCGCACAGGAAGCCCACTCAATAAATGGGGAAGTTGCGCCACCCCCACTGTGGCTCCCGTGATTCGCACAGCCCCACATCTTATCCTACACCAACCTCACCGCAGGAGCTTTGCCCGTCTCTTTCCCTGTCTGGACACAGAGTAGACCCTCACTTGTCAGTAAATGAATGACTCCCTGTAGGCTTTCAAAATCTGCACCCAAGCTCCAGCCATCACCGACTGCCTGTCTTGGGAAGTGAAATGTGTCTCTGGTACCTTGTCCAGTTCATCCTCCAAGAGGCACGGGTCCAGGCCCAGGGCTGGGAAGCGGTCCTCCTTCACGGTCATGATGACGCGGTACATCTCTGCGTAGTCTTTGGTGGTAAGGTGGGAGAAGTTAACATGGGGCGGAATGAGGTCCCGGCTCAGCACGTTGGAGTTGAGGTACCCCAGGATTTTCTCAGCATTCCTGTCGCATAAAGGGGAGACCAGGTAAGAAGGCAGCAGTGGGACCCTGAAGGCCCCTCCCAGAAATCTAGGCAAGATTCCCAACAGGCTGCCAACAGAAGCATCTCTGATCCTGTCCTTCTGGGCCGTGGCAGGGACAGACAGCAATTCTATGGTCTCATTCCTAATGGGTTGGGGGAAACCTGGCGCCCTGCTCGGCCCACCTTGCTGCTTCTCAGTGAGGCAGGCAGGGGAAGGAGGGACTGCAGGGACCATGCCACTTACTCAACAACACACTTCTCATTCATGATGTTGGCCTTGAAGCCCAGCACAGCGAATACCACAAGGGTGGCCAACACCGAGGTGAAGAAGTTGATGAAGGACACCAAGGCAGCGTCGAAGTGGCAGTTGTTGTCCTGCTTATTGTAGCTAGAAAAGGCGATGACACCACCAAAGCCCAGCCCCAGGGCAAAGAAGACTTGGGTGGCTGCCTCCCGCCACACCTGGGGGTCCAGCATCTTGTCCAGCTGTGGGGGGGGGGTGACCACAGGGCAAAGAAAGAGACAAAGAGATGATGGTTTTACTCACATGCCCTGCACACACCCCCCCATTCTCCTTTTCCTCAGCCTCAACCGAGTTCAAAGACAGAGCATAGTAATAAGAAGCTGTGGCTATGGGACCCCAGACAATTCGCCTAAGTCCTCTGAGCCTCAGTGTCCTCAAGTGCAAAAGACAAAGAACACGAGTATCAACTTCAGAAGACTGTTTGTGAGGCTTGGGTGCAGAAAAGTCAATGCTATGTGCTTACACAGGGGCCTGAACCATATAGCATTTGGGCAGTGTGAGGCCATTTCCAAAGGCCTTCTTTAGTTTTCTTTCACAGTGTGCTCCCTGAGGCGGGGACCGAGGGTGCACAAGCAAGCAGCATCCCAGTGTCCGTGGAGTTTATGTTCTCACTGGAGATGTGGCTCTTAGTAGAGTAACACCAGCAATTGATGCGAAATTGAAAATATGACAAGGGCTGTGACAGCCAGACACTATGTGTTCACAGCACCTGGAACAGGAGTCAGGAGAGCCAGGAGGCAAAGGGTACTCGCAAGGAGAAGGAATCTCAAGCTGGTATCTGATAGGTGGCAGCAGGGGTGAGGAGAGCATTAATTAGGGCAGAGAGGTCGACGGGAGCAGAGGTCCCAAGATGGGACAGAAGGTAGCGTATGAAGGGAAATGGAAGTGGCCAGGGTGGTTACACCCTGAGAAGGCAGAACTGTATAACTGAGGCAGTGCAGGTGAGCAGGTAAAAAGGTGCAGATAAGGTTAACCAGTGAGGTGGTTGTAGTGGTTTGGATGCAAAATGTCCTCCAGAGCCTCATGTGCTTGTGATTAAGACTCATACTGAGTCTCCAGCTTTTGGGAGGCAAAGACTTGCTGGAGGAGGTGTGTTGCTGCCTGTGGACCTTGGGATTTTATAGTCCAGCCCGCTTGCTGGTACACTCTTGCTGCTTCCTCCCAGCTGATGTGAAGCCCTTCTGTCGGTTCTTGCCATGCTGTACTTGCTATGACATCACTTCCCCTCAAAACAGTAAGCTTACATAAACCCTGTCCTTCCACGGGCTTAAATAAACCCTGTCCTTCCACGGGCTTAAATAAACCCTGTCCTTCAATGGGCTTAAATAAACCCTGTCCTTCCACGAGCTTACATCAACCCTGTCCTTCCACGGGCTTAAATAAACCCTGTCCTTCCACGGGCTCACATAAACCCTGTCCTTCCACGAGCTTACATCAACCCTGTCCTTCCACGGGCTTAAATAAACCCTGTCCTTCCACAGGCTTAAATAAACCCTGTCCTTCCACGGGCTTAAATAAACCCTGTCCTTCCACGGGCTCACATAAACCCTGTCCTTCCACGAGCTTATATCAACTCTGTCCTTCCATGGGCAAATATAAACCCTGTCCTTCCACGAGCTTAAATCAACCCTGTCCTTCCACGGGCTTTTTCTGGTCAGGTGTTTTGTCCTAGCAACGAGAAGATGACTGCTACAGTGCTGGCGGCAAGGGAGTACAGGTGGGGTGGTGCAGGTGAAATGAGTCCGGTGAGGTTGAAACAGGTGAGGTGAGCAGGTAAGATGGTGCAGATGAGAACTGGGTAGGTGGTGCAGGCGAAGTGAGCAGTGAAGTGGTGTAGCTAGAAGGTACAGACAGGAAGCAGGTGGGATATGCAGGGGAGGTGGCACAGGTGAGTTTGGACAGTAGATGAGTTTTTGCAAGTGGGCCGGTACAGGTAAGATGATCTAGGTGAGTTTGTGCAGGTGGAGTAGTGCAGGTAGAAGAGTGCATGTAAGGCATAGTACAGATCATGCTGACACAGGCCAAGGAGTCAAAGGCTGTATAGAACCTTGTATCCATCTAGGCGTCCCCCATAAACTCGTGTGTTCCGAATGCTAGGTAGCAATTTGGAAATTGGAGCCCTGCTGGAAGAGGTGTGTTGTTAGGGGCAGGCTTATGCAGGCTATAGCCAGATTTCCCTTGCCAGTGTTTGGTACACTCTCCTGCTGATGTTGTCCATCTGATGTTGGCCAGCCAGCGATGTCACACCCTTACTCATGCCATGTTTTTCTCTGCCATCATGGAGCTTCCCCTCGAGTCCGTAAGCCAAAATAAGCCCTTTCCTCCCACAAGCTGCTTTTGGTCTGGTGCTTTATGCCAGTAACGGGAAGGTAACTGCAACACCACCCTAGGCACGTAATCCAGGAAAAGTCAAAGGCTCTAAGAAGGAAGGACACTATGAGGTGTACATTTCTAAAGGAAACCAATGTATACAGCCAGGAAGCCAGGAAGCCAGGAAGAAGTACCTTCTGGGGGTCCATGTGGCAGGTCATGGTGGCTCTGCCTGGGGCCACATGGGGCTGATAGAGAAACTCAAGCAAGAGAACCCAAGAAGACCTAAGAGATGGATTGGATATGGGGGACCCAAACTGGGCTTAGACTTCAGACTTTGGGGTCTAATTTTACTTTAGGAAGGTAATATGGTGCATATGTCACATAATTGCATTGACACCCCCAGCAGGTTCCAGGGCCGCACCCTGTAAACATTAGGATTTTGGCAGCAGAATATGGAATCTTCACACCATGCCGATCAATAAAGGCTATAAATAACCTCACATCTGTGCAGGTCGTTTCCCTCTGAATGAGTTACGAGGGGAAGAGACAAATGAAAACACCTTTGGTTTTTAAGGTGATTTGGGTTTTTTCCTGTGGCTAAGGAAATAGGGGCTTGTTACTGAGCCTCATAGAAAAGTGGAGATTAGAGGAAGGGAGAAGACTCCTCCTCCTCTGAGAAAGGACTCCTGTAAATCTTTCCTCTCCTGGTAGGGTTTTAAAGTGAGCCTCCCAAAGGACCCCAGAAATGGGCATAGGGATTACATACACCTTGGAGGGCACGCTGGTGTTCAGAGGTGTTCAGAGGTGTTCCCAGGTGACAAGTCCACCAACTGCTGGAACCTGAGCACATCTCTTGGGCTAGAAAACCAGGACCTAAGGAGGAGCTATGGGCAGTTTCATGAGTGCCAACCAGGAAGCGGTACTGGATTTTGTGAGAGGGCAAGTTGAAATGAAAGAGTGCTTGTCATGGTCTCCTTTCAGTCTTCTGAGATAACCTGTGTCTATTCTATGTTTTGTCTATTCTAAGGAATGATATTGGTTTTTTTTTGGGGGGGGGTAGGGTCTCCCTCTAGCCCAGATTGACCTAGAACTCACTCTCTAGTCCCAGGTTGCCCTCAAATTCACAGCAACCCTCCTACCTCTGCCTCTCGAGTGCTGGGGTCAAAGACGTGCGTCACCACACCCAGCCCTTTTTTCCCTGCTCTGAATGCAGCACACTGGCTACTCTTCACACCCTTGGCCTTGCACCTGGCTGGTTCTTCTATGTGGAATTCCCTTCCTTCTACTCACTTTTTGGCAAACTCCTATCTAATTCTCAAACCCAACCCAAGGACCGCTCCTCCCTGAAGCTTTTGCTGACTTCCGGTGGCAGAACTAGTCCTGGTATGCGGACTCTCCAGCTTTTGTCAGCACCCGCTTCACAGGCTTAGGTGCGTCTTCCTTCTAGCTCATGTCTGTGTGGACAGTGCCTGCCACACAGAAGAGAAGGGGAGGGTGGTGAGCAAGACAGATAGACAGACGGACGAAAGCTGACCTAATTCCTTGAAGTTGGGAGCTGAGCAGGGGAGACCAGAGAAGGGTCTGTGGAATTACAGCAGCCTCCTTGGGCTATGACATGGTCCTTTAGGACAAGCCGACTCTTGGGACTTGAAACTTCAACTTTGTAAAACTTAACTATGTTACTGTGGGCTTCCTTCCTTCCTTCCCTCTCTCCCTGTTTTGGCAATTGTTTCTCTCTGTCTTGTTTTTTGCTCTGCATCAGACATTATTACAGTTTTAACAAACAGGTCCAGACTATCTGTAAGAAGGAAACATATTCCCTTCGTTAAGATTCTTACCACTTCCTAAACCTAAAATAAGTCTGTGGATAAACTTCTAGTCCCATCACTGCTCTTAAATGGAGGCAGCCAACCCAGGGGACACAGAATAGAGTCAAGCTGACTAACAACGCTTTTCTGGTACTTTGGGGGACTTTTCAGAAGGCAGGACAGGATTAAAGTATATGCAATGACTTTGGATGGGAACAGTTATTTCTTTGTTAAGAGCTTATCTATTGGGCTAGAGATATGGCCTTAGTGGCTAAGGCGCTTGCTGTAAAGCCAGAGAACTCAGGTTCAATTCCCCAGGATCCACATAAGCCAGATGCACGAGGTGGCGCATGTATCTAGAGTTCATTTGCAGTGGCGAGAAGCCCTGGTGCACCCATTCTCTCTCTCTCAAATAAATAAACAAAAGTTACACACACACACACACACACACACACACACACACATATGATCTTAGTATTAGTTTTTCAATTCTTTTCATTTATTTATTTATTTATTTATTTGAGAAAGAGAGGGAGAGAGAGAGAATGGGTGCATCAGGGCCTCTAGCCACTGCAAACAAACTCCAGACACATGCATCACCTTGTGCATCTGGCTTATGTGAGTCCTATGGAGTTGAACCTGGGTCCTTTGGCTTTGCAGGCAAGCACCTTAACCCCTAAGCCATCTCTCCAGCCTTTTTTTTTTTTTTTTTTTTTTTTTGGTTTTTCGAGATAGGGTCTTGCTCTAGCCCAGGCTGACCTGGAATTTACTATGTAGTCTCAGGGTGGCCTCAAACTCACAACAATCCTCCTACCTCTGCCTCCCAGGTCAGCCTGGGCCAGAGCGAGACCCTGCCTTGTAAAACTAACATGTATGTATGTATGTATGTATGTATGTATGTATGTATGTATGTGTGTGTTCTCTCCACTCATATATATATATGGTATGTGTGTGTATGTATGTATATATATGTATATGTATATATATGCATGTGACTATTATAAAATGAAAAAAGTAGAGAGGATAGTGAAATGCACCCTACTGTAGCCATTATCCAGTTTCAGCAACTATCAACACCTGGCCAGTCTTACTCTTCTACACCCTCTGTCACCCCAGCCCTTCATGCATTTGAAGCAAACTGATAGATATTAATTAGGCACTGAGGCCCCAGCAAAGCACCTGAGGCTAAAGCTTCACCTTGGAAGGAAAGTGCCCTGGTGAGCAATCCACACCCCTGCTTAATGGTGCACTCTCGTTGAACAGATGCTCAAAGCTAACCTGGGGCTGAGCCCATCCCGAAAGTGCCTGATGTTACTTGAATTTAAAGGTGGCTCTTGCCAGGATTCCTGGGGTGATGGCGTGTAACTTCAGCAAGCATCAACTGAGAACGAACCCCTATCTCAACAGAATGTTCCACATCCCCTCCAGACATCAGGATGAGATTACTAGAGGAGAGATGGGAAGGGGACTTTCCTTGGGTGTCCAGTCTGAAACAGCAATGGCTTCCTGCTGTTTCCTTGACATGGTAGCTGAGTCACTTCCTGTGGAGGGAGCAAGGTACTTTTCAGCACAAGATGCTTTCTGACTGCAGAAACAGTGGCTGCTGAGGCCCAGTCTGAGCCTTATGTGACAGCATCACACACCCTTTCTTCTCAGCACTGCTGTGGCAGCTCCTGTGTAGAGCCAGATGGGCCACGAGACAGCAGATGGCACTGGAGTGCCAGGTTCCCACTGCCCAGGAACAGTGTCACCTTCACAAAGAACAAGGACAGTAATAGCTAGTGCTTCCCATGTGCTTCCCACTTGACAGGAGAAGTCCTGACAACCCTGTGGAGTGGTGCTAATGCACCCCCCCATCTTGTAGATATGAAAACAGAGGCCCTGAGCATCAGGGAACTTCCTCTTGGGCTGAGTGATGAGTCTGAACCAGATTCTATGGCTTTCTCGAGTCACAAAGCTGGACCACTTCACCGTCTTGCTAAGGGGCCCTTGCTTGAATGGTGGGAGTCGAGAAGGTCTCACTGACTATTCTTGGAACTTGTGGGGGACCCCCCCTTCTTTTGTAAGTGTTAACATACACCCTGGGCCCTGTGACCTCCTCTTCAACCCTGGTTCCAGGAAGCCCAGTTCTCTTCCCCAGATGTAATCATGGCATTGGCTTCTTGAGCACACCTCCAGCTACGCTCATACAGGTACAGCAACAGATACATCCATGTGTCAGCACATATACACACACGATGTGGGTAGTCTATTTTCCACACCAGTGCGTTTTCTCTCCACTCATGAAGCACTGCCTTGCCCTCCATCTCCGCACTTCCTCCATGTGCTGAGCTGGGATTCCACAGAGTCCCAGAGTTCCTCGCAAGCTGGCTCCTCTGCCCGCTTACAACTTTGCCCCACAGCCCACCTCGCCATGAAATTGCAGTGATAAGAGGGGTACTAGGAAGTTTAAGTGAGTTCATACTACCTGGCATTTAGTGAACACCATCCATGGTAAAACACAACCGTCAGAAGTGGCGTGATGGCAGGCTGTTCACATGTGAAAAAAAAAGCTGCGTCTTGGATCACCAGCTAGCGATGGTCACGTGTCCCTCACCACTGTCCCCAGGAAAACAGGGATTGCTCATCACACCTCCTTAGCCCTCTAATGCCTCTTCCTGGCCTCCTGCCTTGCTGAGAAAGATGATGCTATCTGATGAGAACCCCATGGTGGTGGTTTGAATGTAAAATGTCTCCATAGCCTCATGTGTTTGTGATTAAGACTCAGCAGGTGGTGGAGCCATTGAGAGGTAAAGCTTGACCTGGGGATGTATGTCAATGGAGATGGACCTCGATGTCTATTAGTCGAGCTCGATGGGGTATGTACTAGCTAGCTCTGTCTTGTTGCTCCCTCCCAGCTGCTGTGACAAGATGTGAGCCACTTTCCTGACCTGCCATGCTTGCCCCACCATCATGAAACCTTCTCTTGAAACCAGAAGCTGAAATAAACCAATAAACCCTTTTCCTCCCATAAGCTTCTTCTGGCCAGGTGTTTTATCCCAGCCATAAGATAGTAACGGCTACACCCAAGAAAACCTCTCCCCACAGCCTCTCGCTGGCTAGTATCATGCCCAGGGCTGCCCTCTCCCCCGTAACGGTGCTCCCAGCTAAGGCCAACTTCTCCTTGTGAGCACTGCACCTCTCTGGTTATAGTCCTTCTCCCCAACAGCATCAATTTCCCTTTCTTTTTTTTTTTTTTAAGGAATTTTTAGAAGTGCACAGTTCAACAAGTTATCATTTGTCAGAGTTGTGCAATGATGACCATAATCAATTCCGAACCTCTTCTTCACCCACAAATAAAACCTGTACTCATTAATAGTCATCCCTCATGTCTCTCCTGCTTCTGCTCAAGTCTAGTCCAAACAGCCACAAATAACTGTCTCTACAGATGTGCCTACTCTGGACATTGCATATAATTGGAATTATATACGATATGACCTTTGGTGTGTGGCTTCTTTGACTTAGTTAATGTAGTCCAGGGTCTTCCACATTATAGCCTGTATCAGTGTTTCATTCCTTCAAGGCAGGACAGTATTCCATTTCATTACACGCCACATTTTGTTTATCCATTTCTCAGTTGATAGGCATTTTGGTCGCTTCTACTTTTTGGCTATTATAAACCAGGCTGCTATGAATATTCATGTTCAAATTTTGTATGAATACATTTTTTTTCAGCTCTTTTGAATATAAGCCCAGGAATAGAATTGTTGGATTATATGCTAACTCTGTTTAATCTCTGAAGAAACTGCCAGACTGTTTATCAAAGCTATGCTCCGTTGTAAATTCCCACCAGCAGTGTTTGATGGATTATTTCCATCATGATAGAAAATTCCACAACAACTCTCCTCACCCCATGCACTCTCCAGTTATCCCAGTTCTCATTTTTCTGTGTCCCTTTATGGCAAAATTACTGAATATAAGTGGCCCCTAACTACTTGTCTTCAGGTCATTACTATTAGACTTCATTACCAGTGTTCCACCAAAATAGCTTGTCAACGTTGTCAGCAACCCTCTGCTGCAAAGTAATTTGCCATTGCCAGTCCTTATCACTCGACCATCCCCTTTCCTCAAGCATTCCCCCCACACCGTAGCTCTCCAGGGGATGTGTCTCTCTCCAGTCCTCACTTCCTGCATCAGCTATCCCTCCCCTAAACTGTACACACTGAGGCCTCACTCCCTCTCAACACCATTACCCTCGACTCCCAAATCTGTACCTTCATCCATGACCTCCAGATTCACTGACCCAACTGCCTACTCCACCTGCCTTTCCAGTTGATATTTTATTTTATTTTTTTAGGTAAGCCTAACAGACTGGCCTTTTTTTTTCTAATGTGGGAGAGCAAGAGTGAGAGTGAGAACAAGGTGTGTGTGGTGGGGGGGAATTGGCACATCAGGGCCTCTAGCCACTATAATTGAATTCCAGGCATGTGCGCCATCTTGTGCACATGTACAAACTTTCGTGCTTGCGTCACTTTGTGCATCTGGCTTACGTGGGATCTGAAGAGTTGAACATGGGTCCTGAGGCTTCACAGGCAAGCGCCTTAACTGCTAAGCTATCTCTCCAGCCTTCCATTTGGTATTTCAAACTTGCCATGGCCAAAATAGTACTCTGGTAATTCCTTCTACCACCCTCCTTCTTCATCTCCTTAAACGCCAATTCCATCATTTTTATTACCTAGGCAAAAGACCTTGGGATGACCCTTGACTCCCTCCTCCCCCCACACCTCACAGCCTATTAGCAGAAAATCCTACTGACTTTGCTTCCTGAGTGCATCTTCAATACAACCACCTCTCATCACTCTATTCACCATTTGGGCTCAAACACAGCTGCCTTTCACCCAGCGGAACTCTCTGACCTCACCTTGGCTCCTTGGGTTCTCCATAGCAGCCTTCTACGAGGCTCACAGTGACCATATCATGCTGCTCCTCTGTCTAGAATTTCCCTAGTCTGGGTAACCCCATTCACACAGAGGAAGCGTCCACACCCTTACATAGCCCCCCAGACCTTGATGTCTGGCACTCCACTGTCCAGACCATAGTCCTGTTTCTGTCCCCTCCTGGAATACACAAAACATTCCAGCCTCAAGCAGTTTTCACTTGCTGTCCCTCTGTTTGGAACAGAATGTGTGACCTCCACATCTCCACATAGCCTGTGTCTTCACCTCCTTCAGGTCACCATTCAGATGTGTGCTTTTTTTTCTTCCCTCAGTGACCACACTGCCTAAAATTGTACCTCTTCTCCCTGAGAATTTGTGTGGTTAGAAAACTCAACATAATTCATCATTGTATGTTGGGTAAATCACATGACAACCACATGGCAAATCCAGGCTGACCTAAGTTGGTAAGTGGATGAAAGAAACAATCAGGAGAAAAACTTCCTGGGAAATTCAAGAAGTTTACACACTACTGACACCAGTTACTGAGCCATCAGAGGGGCTGGCAGGTCATTGTACTAGAGGTCTATTTACCAACTCAGCTAAATCTCTCAAAAAAAAAAAAAAACTAGTGTTATCCAGAAATAAAAGCAAGTCATAGGGCTAGGTAGATGGCTTAGTGGTTAAGGTGCTTGCCTGCAAAGCCTAAGGACCCTTGTTTGATTCCCCAGTACACATATAAGCCAGATGCACATGGTGATGTATGCATCTGGAGTTTGTTTGCAGTAGCTAGAGGCCTAAGTGCTCCCATTCTCTCTCCCACCTCTTCCTCTTATAAATAAATAAAGCAAGTCATAGAAACATACTTATAATGTGATATTATGTAAAGTTTAAGAGTGTGCATAAATGTTACCCAGGCATTGTTTATGGAAACACATCTAGGTATAACATTTCAAAGAAGGGTAAGTACCAACTTTAGGGTAGTGGTTGTTATGGTCTGAATGTTGGTACTCCCCCCATTCTTATATTAGAACCTCATATTCAGTGTGATAGCACTGAGTTGGGGCCTCTGGGACGTGATTAAATCACAAGGACTCCACCTTATGAGTGGGATTTGTGTCTGTATAATAGAGCTCATGCCAGTCCCGTTGCCTGTCCACCATCGACTCTGCTGATGCTTCACCTTGAACTTCCCCACTTCTAGAAGTGTGAGCAGTCCTTTTTTTTTTTTTTTTTTTTTTTTTTTTTTGCTATCTTTGAAAAGGGAAAGGAACAAAACCAGGGAGAGTTACCAAGGCTCTTTAATGGTATCTTTAATATTAATTTCAAGAGTGTCTATTCTATTATTAGATATGCATTTATATGCTTGAGGCATTTCATAACTGGAGACATTTAAAATGGTGTCTGCATCTATGCGGTGTCATGCTTGCTGCATGTCCTGGGACTGGCAGCTAATCCCAGTAAGTCTGTTCCACTAGCTCCTGGATTTTCAAACCAGCGACTATTAACTCCATCAAGAGGTTATCTGGAGACCTTTGTGAAGTTCCACATTTATGATCATTACCAGAGTAAATAATTCCCTCATGAAGCTCAGTAGAGCTCAAAGACTCAAGTGAGCCACGTGTGGTGGCGCACACCTTTAATCCCAGCACTTGGGAGGCAGAGACAGGAGGACTGCCACAAGTTCGAGGCCATTCTGAGACTACACAGTGAATTCCAGGTCAGGCTGGGCTAGAGCGAGACTCTAAAACAAACAAACAAAACCAAGAAAGACTTAAGTCAACACTTTTGACTGAACCTGTTTCTAGGGTTACTGGTAAGTCTGTGGTAGAAACCCTTAGTGGTCTTCCCAGGACTACTCCCTACCCACCCCATCCCCCAACAAAACAAAGTTGACATCTCTTTTTCCCTATCAGATATCATATGCTCACAACTCTATGACCAGCCACCTGGCTAGTGATCTACATTCATGCCTCAAGAGACTTACTGCATGCCTCACAAAGTGGGCCTTTGTAGACATGTCTGCAAAACCCTCGGGTATTTGGTTCAAGGGTACGTAGGGCCAGTTTAGGCAGCCTGGTGGCTATGGAATGGTATGAGCCTGGGCCATGGCCAGCCTGCTTACAGCAGCAGAGCAGAGCAGAGGAGTTGGAGGGACTTATTTGATCTAGGTTCTTCTCTCTGTGTGTGTGTGTGTGTGTGTGTGTGTGTGTGTGTGTGTGTGTGTTAGGTGGCACTAGTGAGCCCTGAGGTCTCAAGCTGATCTAGTTCTGTCTAACCCTGAGCCCATGGGCTGGAGAGACTCAGCATGTGCCTGGGATCTGGAAGTGAATTCTCAACCCCACCAATGCGAGGAAGGTGACGTACACTGGCTAGGGCAAATGGGTAGGGACAGGTGGTCACCTTCAGAAAAGCTGGGCACACACCTTCAAGACACCAGTGTCCTTCAGGAAAGCTGCGCTCTCTGTGAACCGTGAACAAAGCTCCTGCTCAGCTTCGTCGCCAGCTATGGGGGGGTGGGCTGAGATAAGGAGCGAGTGTGTTCCCAGTTTCCCTTACAAAGCAGGATTCCTCAGAGTAGGCAGCTCCATTCCCCTCCGCATCTTCTTGGATCTTTCTTTCTTTCTTTCTTTCTTTCTTTCTTTCTTTTTTTTTTTTTTTTTTGCAAGGTAGGGTCTCACTCTGGTCCAGGCTGACCTGGAATTAACTCTGTAGTCTCAGGGTGGCCTTGAACTCTCGGCGATCCTCCTACCTCTGCCTCCCGAGTGCTGGGATTAAAGGTGTGCGCCACCACGCCCGGCCCTTCTTGGATCTTTCTGTCACAGATTCATGAAGTCCCCTCCAAATCAGTGGATGAATGAAGCTCCCTGCCTCACATCTCAGCCAAATCCAAGTCTCCATAGTTGCTTCGCGCTTGCCCAGTGCTTTTCTGCACTCTTGCTCGTGAGGCTCCTCTGATGACAAAGTCCTACTGGTGCTCACCAAAGTCCTATCTGCTCCCTAAGGCCCATTTCGGTTGTCATCTCACTGCTAAAGCTTTTCTGATTTCATCCAGATTGTTGTGATGTCCCTCTCCTTAGAAACTTTACAGAGAGGGACCATGGCCTCTTCCCTGTGCCTCCTTCCAGGGCCTGGCGCAACACCTGACACACAGCAAGTGCTGTGTTAAAACTGCAGGAAGCTGACCAGGCCCAGGAGACCTGCTGGGGTTTCCCAGCATGTGAGAGCCCCAAACTCTTACCTTGGGAGTGAACATGTGCAGAATGCCATCGACAGCCCCTCGCAGAAGCAGCCCCCGGACCAGGAAGCAGGCCAGCACCACATAGGGGAAGAGGGAGCTGAAATACATCACCTGCCCAGAGGACAGAGGCCCCCGTCAGGAAAAGGCCCTCCTGCGGCTGGCAGCACCCTCCCTGCTCACAGCTGGGGCAAATGAGCCTCCTCTGATATCAAGCAGCAGAACACAGAGCCTGGAGCCCCTGGGCACCCAGCCAAACCCACCACCCCATCTGGCCCTGAGCCCAGGCAGAAGCGGGAGTAGGACAAGCTGGAGTCAGTGTGGCTGTGCCTGGGGCTGATCTACCTTTCACGAGCTGGAAGCCCCCACTCCCAAGGGCTGCTGTGGACTATGGAAACACCCTGCTCTCCCCCTTCATGTTCCCAGCCTCGTGCCATGCCCTCAATGGACCCCTCCGGAATCTCCCCTGTTCTTAGAGCTCCTGTCACTGAAGGCATCTAAGACCACAAACACAGCTCCCAAACAGCCCATCAGAAAGAGGGCCAGGCCCTGGCAAGGCTGACCTGAACCGCGCACTATCTGCTAGCAGATGCGTGTCTTGTACGTTTCCACAGTCTTGGGTAGAGCCTAGTATAGGGTCTACACAAAGGACGGGCTCACAGACCCTCTGCTGTACTGAAATACACCCTAGGGACATTAAGATCAGAGGGACAGAAAGGATAAGAGGTTGCACATCCTGAGCTAGTGCCCAAGTGCTGATCTGCCACTATGATTGACCAGCTGCGATGCCTCGGGCTTTTTATTTAACCTTGGCACACCTGTTTCCTCATCCTAACTCGAATGTGTTGAGAACCAAGGGTGCTCAGACATGTGGCACTCCTGATAAATGCTAAGAAGTGTCAGCTACTATTTTGGCTGGGGAGGGAGAGGGTCGGTGGCTGGCATGACATCATCTTTCCAGAGCTTAGCGTCTTTGCTCCGGTCTGACCAAGAATCGGGAGCCTCAGCCAGCTGTCGAGGAGTCTGGTTTGAGCTGAGACTGTCTGTATGACGATAGGTAAGGTGCTTTTCTGTGTTTGGGCTTCAGTTCTCTTGTCTACAAAATGAGCAACTGGGGCTACAACATGATGGCCATTCTTTCCATCTCTGGCATCTCTGACCAAAAAAAAGGATTGGTGACACTGGAGAAATGTGTGGCTTTGGCTGGTTTGCATCCCCAGAGATGGCCCTAGAGCTGCCCTTGTGCCCACCTGCTCTTGTTACAGCCCTTTATCTAAACTGTTGGATTTTGTAGAGTGTTTGGCCTGAGAACCCAAGGAAGCAAAATCTAGACAATACTTGTGGTTTTCCTTCTTCTCAATGTCCTCAGAACAGGCTTGAGTTATGTGAGCACAGAGGCAGGTGAGGGTCAGTGCAATGGCTTTCCAGAAATCTCATCTGCAGTGGGCTGTCCTCAGTGGAAGACTGCAGTGGTGATGCGCCCATTCTCCTCCAGACCAGACTTATCCCGGGTCAGTGGGGCCTCAGCCACTTGAGGCATCCTGCCTCGGTGACCTGAGACCCCAGCTCCTGCCTTCCGGGTCTTTCTGCTACCCTCCCTCAACTCACCTTGCCTGAGGACTGGATGCCCTTGACCACAGCCATGCCCACAATGCTCCAGGCCACGAGGAGGCACAGGGTCATCTTCCAGTTGAGGCCACCGCTCTCTGAGATGGAGTTGGAGATGTCCAAGGCCTCTCGGTACCAGAAGTAGGTCGTGGCTGAGCTCTTCTCACACTCTGCCTCTACCACTGAAACCACAGCACAGGCCATGCGCCTCAGTGTCCAGCCCCATGGGCTACCTCCTCTGCAGGACCTGATCCAGGCAGCCATGGGTAAAGGGTGGCAAAGGGTTGGGCAGCCAGATGAGGCTTGTTCTTTCCGGGGTAGCAGAAAGTCCCTGAGGCCTGAGAGGCATCAGGTTACCCTGACTTGGATGAATACCCACCCAGGCCACCCCCTGCCCATGGCCACAAAAGGCTAGAAAGATTGGGCCAAATTGGCCAAATCATCCTTGGGGGGAAGGTCCCTATCTGGAAGATGGAAAGCTGAATTGTCATCTCAGGTTGCTGGTTAAATGATGGTGGGATCGTGGGAAAATGGCTTTAAGGCCTCTGTTTTCCCATTTTTTTTTATTGGTTTTTTGAGGTAGGGTCTCACCCTGTGTGTCTGGCTTACATTGGATCTTGAGTCAAACATGGGTTCTTAGGTTTCACAGGCAAGCACCCTAACTGCTAAGCCATTTCTCCAGCCCTTTAATATATTTTAAAATTATTTATTTGAGATCGAAAGAGGGAGAGAGAATGGGCACGCCAGGGCTTCCAGCCACTGCAAACGAACTCCAGACACATGCACCACCTTGGGCATTGGCTTATGTTGAGTACTAGGGAAATCGAACCAAGGTCCTTTGGCTTTGCAGGCAAGCGCCTTAACCACTAAGCCGTCTCTCCAGGCCCCCCCCCTTTTAATATTTTTAAAAATATTTATTTGTTGGGCTAGAGAGACAACTTAGTGGTTAAAGGCATTTGCCTGCAATGTTTTCCCATTTTGAAGTGGAACATTCATCTAGCCGTTGGCAGGGCTGGCAAGCCAATTAAGATTGTTCTCAGGGGCTGGAGAAATGGCTTAGCAGTTAAGGCATTTTTCTGTGAAGCCAAAGGACGCAGGTTCGATACCCCAGATCCACGTAAGCCAGATGCACAAGGGAGCGCATGTGTCTGGAGTTCGTTTGCAGTGGCTAGAGGTCCTGACATACCCATTCTCTCTCTCTCTCTCTCTCTCCTCTCTCTCTCTCTCTCTCTGCTTGCAAATAAATAAAATCTTTAAAAAATATAAAAAATTATTCTCAGATATGTGCTATTAGAATAATGCAGGAGTTCATAACTAAATAAGTCACCCTCCCCAGAGTTTTGTCTTCATTCATATTCAATCCCTAAGAATCCTTTGGGCCAGGCCTGGAAACCATTTGATCATTCCCACTGCGGAAGAAGAAAGAGATGAGGATCAGGGTGCAGAGTGGCTTCTCCAAGGTGACACAATGTGTCAGTGAAATCCTAAATCTGAGCGCTAAACCATTTAAACTTCTTCCCGGGACAGGACTGGCTGGAGGGACCAGCTGGGGTTCCTCGGGGGTCCCACACTTGCCTGCCGTAGTCCCATTCCTGATGACGGGACATTCACTCCAGGGTAGTGGGTACTGGAAGGACTTGAAGAAGTAGAAGATACTCCACCCAATGATCACGTTGTAGTACAGCCCGACAAAGAGGCAGACCTGCGGACAAGGCCCGGGGCGGGGTCACAGAGGTTGCAGGCAATGCCACCCCCTCCCCACACTGCAACCAGGAGCCCAGCATCACACACCAACACCCATGAAGGACTGCTGGGGACGAGATGGAGCAGCTAAGGGTCTGTTCCCAGCCCTCCACCATTCATCTGGTACTCGGGCAATCCACAAAGGAATTCCTGGGATATTAAATTTTTCTCCTTTAAGCAACAAACTCTTAAAATGTTAATCCTTTCCAGTCTGAAATTTCTGTAAGATACTTGAAGCCCTTCCCCCATCATTTCCTATGACTCAGGATTCTAATTAGAGGTGCCCTCCAGGACCACAACGGCACACGGCAGCTTTTGTCCTTATAGTAAACAGGCCCAGACAGCGGTGCTTTTTGAGAGTGTGTGGATTACTGGTTTCCTACATCCCCCGGCCCCCACCCCTTCTCTCAGGATGCTACTCTTCCTTTGAAACTGATAGCAGCCAGCTTCTACAAAGAGATCATTTTTCATTTCTTGAAAACACAGTAACTAAGCTTGGTAGAATCATATTTAAAATAGGAGGGTGGGGCTAGCAATGTTTCACAGGCAGGGCTTGGCTGCATCTGCTCCCGATTGCTCGGAGGTCCCTTCCTGGGACTGGGTTATCTCAGGCAATGGTTAGATTGCTGATCAGAGTGAGTTCAAGGGTGCCTGATTTCTTCCATTTCACCCTCCTCCCCCCCAGCAGGCCATGCTTGAATTGACACAGACACCCACTTCCTTGACTGACAGCTCCCCCATTCCTGCATATCAACACACACACACACACACACACACACACACACACACACACGAGCAGCCATATGAAACCTGTGTAAAGGTGATGTGTGGTGTGAGAACAGGGCTGAACTGGCTTGGGCCAGCCCTGCCACTAGGCCTCAGAATCCTCAGCACTTCCAGTCAGGATTCCAGTTTTTCATTGCAGGTTTGAGTGTGGACACCTTCAGGATTTGCCTGTGAGACTCAGGACCCTCATCTGCAGCCTTGTAGATGAGCCTGGAGGACCCCACACAGGGCCAGGGTGGCATCCCCCTCTCACAAAGCCTCATGCCTTCTGGATTGACCTCCTGTCTGAGTCTTCCAACACAGCTCATTTGCATGGCACAACAAGGGGCCCAGAACCCCAGAATTGCCTCCTCCTGAACCACATACTGGCTCATTCAAAACACTTTCCTAAGGAAAGGGGAGAGCCTGTGTCATGCAGTGCTGATGACCTGTAAGCTGAAATGGACAGTTCCTATGTCCCACAGAAGTGTGGTCGAGATGTCTTAGGGCTTCCTGTGAACATGTCCCAACATTTCTTCCTGTGCACCATTTGCAAATCTCACATGCTGTCTCAGGCAGTGTGGCCAACTTTCAGCTTAAAAAAAAAAAAAAACGGTGACTATGGCCCTGAGATACTGGCTGGATGCAACTTTCATGTTGAGGATCCCTCTTGCTCCCCTTATGCCTATAAACCTGGTGATGGCCTCCCCAGTACCCAAAAGTGGCACCTCTGCCTCCCACTTAGTGCTTGGCCTCCAGCCCCGTACTCACGATACAGCTGGAAAAGCCGATGCCTCCCAGGCGAGGGCACACGTAGTGCCATACACCAATGCTGCCACGGCGGATCCTCTGGCCCACAGCCAGCTCCAGGAAGAAGAGGGGAATGCCAATAATGATCAGCAGCACCAGATAGGGCACCAGGTAGGCACCTGTGAGGAGAGGGGAGAGGCGTAAGAGGGTACCCGGAGCACAGTGACAGGTAGCATGCGCCCTACCTACTTGTCCCTAGCCATCTCCTCCCCGACCCTCCAGGGTCCAGCCTGCTTGCAGCTGAGCCATATGCTGGTTCAACACACTGGGCAGCTCTTGGAACGTCTCCAGGGAGACAGGGTCTGACCAGCATCGCCATTAACCCACAGCTAATTGGGAGGAACAGGAGAGAAATCAGCCGTTCAGGAAAGCATGGCCGGGAGGATCATAAAGGATTTAATGGATCTCGCTAGATTCCAGATGACAAATTAATCTTACTGTCCCGGATCTCGTGGCAGACACAATCTCAATTCCAACTGACAGGGCACTTAGCAAGAGAATTAAAGCCACGGCTGGACACGGATGGGTGCACCCCACTGAGAGTTGTGCCAACAACCTAGTCCTGTTAGCAACACTGTCAGCCAGGCCCTGCCTGACTGTCAAATTATCAGGCTGGTTCTGGTCACAAGGACCTTGGGGATCACCCAGCCAGCACCTCCAGGGCAAGCCTCTTCAATGAGGAATCCCAAGAACCCCTCAGCCACACTGCTCTGCCCACCACAACTTCACATCCCATGTGCTCCCCTGAATTGTGTGATCTGCCAATGAAGTCTGGGTGCCAGGCATCTCCGGAACACAAAACCTGGCTTGACAACAGAAGCTGTTTACTGAGGGTCTTCTCTGCACCAGGCACGGGCTTTGGAAGGATGCTAGAGTAACAGACGGTTCAGATAACATCCTAGAGGAGCCGTGAGAGGCAGGCATCTCATCAGATTCACTTGGGGAGCGTCGGGTGGGGTGTAAACATCCTGAACTGGTCATACAGAGACAACTGGGTATGCATCTACCGAGGGAGCAGAAGTTCATAGGGAGAGCTTTCCGGGAGATGCTGCTCAAGTGAGCCTCACACATCAGCATCCAATTCGTTTCACACACATGCATACACATTCAGTTTATCACAGACAGGCAGCCCTACCAAGTGCTCAAAGAAGGGAGGGCTTAAGGACCCCAGGTACAGATCTCTGAGCCTGTCTTTCTTAGCCCCCTGGTCTCTGGTGGGGAGAGAAGGAAGCCAAGAGAAGTATTCTGCTACAGGGTGACACAGTTTTGTAGCTTGTCCCAGCATTCTTGGGTGGAATGACAAGATATACAGGAAGGTGGGTGTCAGCAAAGCATGTTGGCATGTTCTACAGATGCATCTCTCTTCTTCCCAAGGAAAGGAGGAAAGTCTTCAAAAGTGACCCATGACAAAGACTGAAGAATCAGCCCCTGTCCACCTCAGCCAGGTTGACCTGAGTGCTCAAGGGGCTGACTGCTGTATCGATGGAGGAACTAACTTGTGGTTAATCAGAAGTACTTCTGTACACTAGTCTTGGTTGAAATCACTTGGAAATGCAACAGTGCCCTCTTCCTCCTTGGAAAACACAACTTGGAAACAGTTACATTTCCTTTGATATTTCAGTCACATTCAGGACTGAATAGCTGGGAGCATTGCCCAAGATCTTAGAACATTTAGCAGAACATGGCGACTGGCGGGTGCCGGCTGGCTTGCTGAGACTCCCTAGGTTGCTAACAGTCCACACCCTGTGCCTCGCTACTGGCAACACTTGGCCCCAACCCACTGAGACATGAATTGAGGAGCTGACCAGATCCTGGGATCAGACCACCCAGGCTGGGGTGCTGGCTCTGCCACCTACTATGTAACTCTGGGCAAATGACTTCTCTCTTTGCTTCCATTTTGTCATCTGCATAGAGGATAAAAATATCTGGCAGAACCATATGAAACTGCTGATGTTTGAACATTTTTTTTTGACTTACAAAAAGGCCACTTACAAAAACTCTTCCACCCTTTACCTGGCACACGGGGCTGCTGTGAAAAGGAAGGGAGCTAATGCGGTGGTTTGAATGTGAAATGTCCCCCACAGTGTCAAGTGTCTGTGGTTACACTTCCCACTTAGTCTTCAGCTAGTGGAGCCTTTAGGAGGTGGAGCCTTGCTGGAGGGGGCGTCTCCCTGGGAGCAGACCATAAAGTTGATTAGTCTAGCCTATTGGATGTTCAGAGCTAGCTCACTCTTGCTGTTTGCTCTCTGCTGCTGGTATGTGAGGATGTGAGCCAGTTGCCATGTTTTCTTCACCATGATGAAGTTTCCTCTCAACCTTTAAGCCTAGGCTGGAGAGATAGCTCAGCAGTTTTAGTTAAGAGACTTGCCTGCAACAGCTAATGACCTGGGTTCAATTCCCCAGTACCTATATAAAACCAGATGCACAAAGTGGTGCATGCATCTGAAGTTCATTTGCAGTGGCTAGAAGCTCTGGCACACCCATTCTTTCTTTCTCTCCTCTTGCAAATAAATAAATAAAATATTTTTTTAACTTTAAGCTTGATATACACCCTTTATAAGCTCCTGCCGTAAACTGTTTCTGGTTGGGTGTTTTGTTACAGCAATGAGAACGCAAGTGCTACAGTTACTTGGAACAGGCAGACTAGGCAAGAAAGAAAGAACAAAAGGAAGGAAGGAAGGAAGGAAGGAAGGAAGGAAGGAAGGAAGGAAGGAAGGAAGGAAGGAAGGGAGGGAGGGAGGGAGGGAGGGAAGGAAGGAAGGAAGGAAGGAGAGAAGGAGGGAAGGAGGGAAGGAAGAAGAAGGAAGGAAGGAAGGAAGGAGAGAAGGAAGGTGGCCTTCCTCCCTTAAGCTGCCTATGTCATGTTTTTGTTGTTGTTGTTTGTTTTGTTTTTTGGAAGTAGGGTCTCACGCTAGCCCAGGTTGGCCTAGAATTAGTCTCAGCTTGGCATCAAACTCACAGCAATCATCCTACCTCAGCCTCCCAAGTGCTGGAATTAAAGGCGTGCACCACCACACCACACCTAATTCTGTCAGGTATTTTATCACAACAATGAGAAAAAGTAATGGATATAGAGGGAGTGGATCCTGAATGGGCAGAAGCTACATGGCAAAGATCCCTTGGCGTAGAGAGGAAGGATGTGGATGAAAATGCCGTAACGCCGTAGCCACTGAGCAGGCTGGAGTGTGGTGGTCTCAAGACATAGGACTTGGGAGCTGTGAAGTTTCCTGTAGACTAGCTCTTTCAGGAGTTTAGGCTTGGAAAATGTTGTTCCCAAGCATACTGGGGGTTTGTTTATTTTCAGTAAATTCTCCCATCGTTTCAAAGCAGGGTGCCTTTGGAAAATTCTGGTATTCCTCCAGGTGCTAGAGAGAAGAAAAGTTTGGGGCATCTATCCACCTGGCTTGACACCAAATTCTTCAAGAAGAATTTGCACCCAGGTGTCACATAAGGGCCCTACAGGGAGGAAGCAAAAGTGGTATAAGGTACACAGGCCAGGGCCAGGCTGTCCAGGAGGAATCTTGTCACTACCTGAAACCTTCATCCCACGTGAACCCTAAACAAATTACCTAACCAATCTGTGCCTCTGCTGTGCAGTCTCTAATGAGGACAGCAAATTCCTACCTTAAATAAGGTTGCTGGGAGGAGTATACGGGTGAATCATGTGAAACTGGTTCTCTGGTTGTTCCAAGATGCCCAAATACCAGCAGTTTCAGGTATCTGAGTTTAATATCCATTAAGTATTTAGAACAGTGCTTAGCCCCTTGTGAGAATTTGATAATACCAGCCATCAGTTGCTCTTTACTTAGGGAGTGTGTAAAGCTTGTTGAATCCTTTCACTATCTTATGATGCAAGAATCACTCTGATTCCCAATCTACAGGTGAGGTACTAAAAAGCACAGAGAGGTTCGGGAACATGTACTAGGTCCCAAACCCAAGTGGCTAGGCTAGGAAGTGAACCTGGGCAATCTGGCCAGTATGGTCTCAAGCGTTTTGATAGCTATGGGCTACGATGGCTGTCCCTGGGAATCTTGCTGTGAATCCTGAGCTCCCACCTCCAAGGGCTCTGTTTTTCCCTCAGCAGAAGTGTGCCCCTTTGCACCCTCCACCCAGCCCATTTTCAGAGCACCCTGAGACAAAGCCGAGAAGCATCTTACCTCCTCCATTTTTCTGGCACAGGTAGGGGAACCTCCAGATGTTGCCAAGGCCCACAGAGAAGCCAATCTGGGCCAGGATGTACTGCAACTTGCTATTCCAAGCTGGCCGGTCCTCTGCATCCAGGTCCTCCTCCACTGCCTTCTGCTTGCCACCTGGCTCACCGGCCACATTCAGCACACTCTGCTTGTAGTCCACAGGCTCCTCGAGGGCCAGCAGGTCAGCCACGGACTCAGTGACGTGCTCATTGCTGTGCTCACGCTGGGTCACCTTGCTGTTCTTCGGCATGGGTGCCACAGGGGCTGTGCAGCCCAGTTCCCCAGCACACAGAGAAGGCGGGGCTAGGCTGCTGTCAGCTCTTGCTCATCCAGAGACCTGGGAAGCAGATGAACCGCAGAGGAGTAAGTGACCATGCCAGGGAAGTGGCGCCCACAAAGGGACAGACCTCAAATCAAGTCCCCAGTACACATTCCATGGTGGTCAGGGTCCTCAAGTACTGAGCTTTGCTTTGTCCCTATTGTAGTCACCACTGAGGAGCTCAAAGTCAACACAGGAAGTTTTCCCAGCATCCTCACCTGAGCATTGCTAGAAACTTAATAGGGCAAAGACAGCAAAACCATACGCCAAACCCAAGTAAAGCATTATGACACTTTTCTTTTGTAATGCAGAACCTGGAGGATTCAAGACCCTTTGAAGGTCCCCACAGCCTTCCTTTTCCAAAGTTCCACAACTGTGCCCCACACCTACCTATCTCGTATTGTACTTAGCCAACATCATCTAGTGGGGTTCTGATGTGATAGTTAATTTTAGCCATCACCTAAATTGGATGAAGGAGCAGTACCAGTGAGGCCCAGCTTAGTGTGTGTTTGTGAGGTCATTTCCAGAAAGAATTAGCTGAGTAGGGAAGAACTGCCCAGGTTTCAGCCACCACTATCCCATGGGTGAGTCCCAGACTGAATAAAGAGGGCAGAGGGAGAAAGTGAGCTGGCATTGCCCTTGCTATGCGTCCTGGTCCACCAAGATGTGAGCAAGCAGCTCCCTGCTCCTGCTGCCACAGCTACCAGCTGTTCACAACACCATCCTTTCCCCACCATGACGGACTGCAGCTCCTTAAACTGTGAGTGAAAATAGGTCCTTCTCCCCAAACCTGCTTCTTGTCAAGCATCTTGTCACAGCAATAAGAAAAGTCACTAATACATTTAGGAAGCCGGGGTCTGCCTTCTCTAGGGTCTTTCGATTCAAAATGCAGTCCATGAACACAGTGTGTCACCAGGAATTTGGTAGAAATCTAGGATCAGATCAGGCTTACCCTTAATTCAGTAGGAAATTAACATTTTCTTCTACCCGTTCCTTTCCATTAAAAAAAAAAGGCTGTCAGGTCCTCACTGTGGGGCCCATGGACACTAGCTACTAAGGCCTCTTCATTTTCCTGGAACAGCTGTTCAGGCTCAGCTGAAGATTCTGGCATCACAGCCCTAGAAGTGCTTGCTTGGTGCCAACAAATCGTGGGTCATTGCTCAGCACTGACATTATCTGAGGGCCACTGCAGCCAAAAGCTGGTTCTCCATCCTTCAGCGACAGTTTTACAGCAGATAATGTCTGCACAACACGGGCGGGGGAGGCAAAACCCTTCCCTGCTGCCACTGTTCCTCATTTGTCTTTCGTGCTTCCCCTTAAAGGAACAAAGCACCAAGAAAATAAGCCCAACATTCCATTACATTTCAAGCCACTTCCTCACTGAGGGGTGACTGGAGGATTTAAAACTAAACACACACACTCACACACTCTGGCCTGCTGTTGCCCTGCATCTTTCTAGGGATGTAAATTAGTCAACTCTGTAATTACTTTATTAAGGAAATGAGCTGTCTCTGGAAACCAGGCTTGCTGTTTTCTTCCTTGCATGTTTGTGCCACCTGAACAGCACAGGCAAGGTCACTGTGTGGCAGAAGGACATAGGCTAGTTAATCTTCCTCCTGGGCTCAGCCCAGACCTCCTAGTTGACTCCAGCAAAGACTGACCTTTGAGGGGACCTGGGCCTGCTACACATGTGATGATGCTGTGAGGCTTATGAGGAGGGGACAGTTTTCCATGCTACTATGTGGGATTGGCTACCCTTTCCCAAGCCAGACCATGGGCCACAATAGCAGGTGACCCCACCCTGTCCCTCTCATTCGAGGCAGTAATGACCAGGAACAGTTCCTCCAGAATCTTGGTCCTTGGAGCAACTGGAACAGTCAGATTGCCTAAAAGACTTCAGAATTCTCTCTAACAGTCTCTCTGTCAGGATTCTACTTCACAGAAGATTAGCTGAACATATGTCCTGGGAGGATATCTAAAGGTGTCACTTGTGTGTCTGGGGACCCTCCAGCCCTCTGCCTCCTTCCCCATAGATTGCCAATGCTATATACAAGTGAAAGGTGCCCACATCAATTTATGCAATAGGGAGCTTGTGTCATGGCTTAGGTGATCAGAATGAGACACACGCGCATGTGTGCAGGTCTTTGTCCCCAAAACATTTAAATGGAGACAACCTAAGGAATATGCAAGGACTGCTTGGGAACTTCCTTCTCCTCTGCAGCTAACCTTGAGAGCTTTTATAAAAAATTAGAACTGGGCAGGCTGGAGAGATGGCTTAGTGGTTAAGGCGCTTGCCTGCAAAGCCTAAGGATCCATGTTAGACTCTCCAGATCCCACGTTAGCCAGACACACAAAGGTGAGGCAAGCACAAGGTCGCACATGCCCACTAGGTGGTGCAAGTGTCTGGAGTTTGATTGTGGTGGCTGAGGCTCTGGCGCACCAATTCTCTCTCTCTCCTCCCCCCCTCTCACTTGCTCTTAAAAAAATTTTAAAAATTAATGCGGGGCATTGTGGCACGTGCCTTTAATCCCAGCACTCAGGAAGCACAGGTAGGAGGATCACTGTGAGTTCAAGGCCACCATGAGACTACATAGTGAATTCCAGGTCAGCCTGAGCTAGAGTGAGACCCTACCTTGAAAAAAAAATTAAAAATTAGAGCTGGGGGAGAGGATCAGGGTCCCTCTGGAGACTGCAATCACTAGGGTGCCTTGGATTGGAGCCTTTCTCTACATAGGATTTGCTAAAAAAGTCTGCAAGATATGCAGTCTGGTTTCCTGATCATTAGGCCACACAGGAGAAAGCCAGGGGGAGTTCCCACCAGTCTCAGAATTCATCTTGATGCTGACCCATCCGAACATGTGTTTTCCCATAAACACCTGGTGACTGGCAGTTTTGGTGGTCAATGTGAAAAAGGGCTAGAAGAAACAAACAAACAAACAAACAAACAAACAAACAAACACAGTTCCACTTTAAGCTAGGAGGACTACAGGAAAGCCAGAGAAGAACATTAAAAGCACTGACACAGCCAAAGGGTGGCACAAGGCCTTTCATGAGCTTCTTTCTTCTCCCTAAAATGTCACTGATGCATATGAGCATCTTGAACGGAGGGATGGGAGCCCTGGGACCCCAGTATCAGCTGCTCCACAGCATGCAAACTGCTGGCATGAAGCTGCCGGGTAAAGTGCTGGGCTGCAGCCACAACTGGAGAGTTCTGTGCCCAGTGACTTTGCTTGGGCAGAGGCAGAAACTAAACCTTGAGGAACCCTAGCAATGACCCAACACAACGTTCCCGTTTGATGTGTGTGGAGACGAAGGCCCTGAGAGAAGTGAGTTGCTCAAACTTCCCAGGTCTTCCTGACACTCTGATGGGGAAGTCTCACCCACTGGGTCAGGCTCGACAGAGTTGAGGGCCACGTGGAGGAGACATGCCAGGATACGTTCTGAAGGAAGGGATACTGCAGTGAACTAGACAGGCCAGCTAGCCCATCTCAGAAATGTCCATTTTTTTCCTGTTGCTATGCTGGGCATCTAACCCCCGACCTTGTACATGCTGGGCAAGAGCTCTATCACCAAGCTACATCCTAGTACAGAAGCGCTCAGTCTTCTTAGCAAGAACTGGCCCCACCTGAGGCTGTTGGTCAACACCCCTCAACACCCTGCCACTTATCACACCCTGGAGCCCAAAAGAATGCCGCTCCAGCCATGGGCCCAAAGGATCAGCAATACTATTCAATAGTATTCAGAGCCTCATATAAAGGTAACATTAGTAATAAGAACACAGCTTATCCATAGAATGTGTAATCATTTGAAACATATAGTTGTGTGTGTGCACATGTGCACACACATGAGCGGGCATCAGGGTCTCTTGATGCTGCAAACAAATGTCTGTCCAGCTATATATGGGTGGCAGAGGAGTTTGAACCCTGGCTGGCAGGCTTTACAAGAAAGCACCTTAAACTGCTGAGTTATCTCCCCAGTACCTGAAGCCATTTTAAAAACACCTTTTTCCCCCATACACCTTGCTATAATAGTATGGTGTGTGATTGTGCTCAGGGGTCACTGGCCCTGGGTTTCAATCCCAGCATCACCGTATGCCGACTGCTTGAGCTTCCATGTCCTCATCCATCATAGGACTATGCCAAGTGCCCCTCACAAAGCTGACGATAGCCACACGGTCCCAGAGCTGAAGGCACCGAGGGGTTCTCACAGATGCCTTCTTCAGGGGCTCTCATTTGAATCCCACCCCATTCCAGGGAAGCCAGCAGGCAGCTGCCTCCTGTACTCCCGGTTACAGATGGGGGCACGGGGAGGTTCGGGGCCCGGCTCTCACCTAGCACATCTCCTCTTCTGTGCCCCCTCATTCTCCAGGCTTCTTTTCGTCGATGTGGTTTTTTTTTTAAAGATTTTCTTTTTATTTATTTATTTATTGGAGTCAGAGAGAGGGGAAGAGATTGAGTGTGAGAATGGGTGTGCCAGGGCCTCCAGCCACTGCAAACGAACTCCAGACGCGTGCGCCCCCTTGTGCATCTGGCTTACGTGGGACCTGGAGAATCAAACCAGGATCCTTGGGCATCGTAGGCAAATGCCTTAACCGCTAAGCCATCTCTCCAGCCCTGATTTGTTTTTGTATGCGTATGTGTGTGCAATATGCCAACATGTGTGTGAGAGCATGCACATGTGTGTGCGTTGTGTGTGGAGGCCAGAGATTAACATCAGGTGTCTTCCTCAATGGGTCTCCACCTTATTTGTTGAGACATGATCCCAGAGCTTCCTTGTCCCAGGGATCCCCCTCCACCAGGACCCACCTGTCTCTGCCTCCTGAGTGTTGAAATTAGTGAAGTGTGTGGCCACACTGTGCACTGGTGTGGATGATGGGGATCCGAACCCAGGTCCTCATGCTTGCACAGCAAGTGTTTTCCCGACTGAGCCATCTCTCGCTCCTGCTGAGTAGCTTCTTTAAAGTGGATGTGAGGCTGGAAAGATGGCTTAGTGGTTAAGGTGCTTGCCTGCAAAGTCAAAGGACCTCAGGTTCTATTCTCCAGGACCCACATAAGCCAGATATTTTTAAAAAGAGGCTATGACACCAGTGACAGTGACTTGGAACAACCCTCCTGATCTCCGGCCCTCGTGCTCCTTTTCCTGAAGCCTGCAGTCCATGTGTTAGCCAAAGCCCAGTTTTCAGATCAGGCTGTGGGAATCCACATTTAGTGTAGCCAATGACTCCAAAGTCTAGCCTGGGACAAGCGCATGGATCATAGATCCCTGAGGGCATGATTTCCCTTGGGCAGCCATGATCCAGGTATCAACCAACTACAGAATGAAGCCATGGCCAAACCTCCCTGGACCTCACTTTCTCTCCATGTAAATGACTGGGTCTGGATATCCTCAAAGGCCCCTTTCAGCATATCTCCAGTGAGTACCCCTCCTGCACATGGACACAAGTAAGGCATGGCCTACCCAGGCACTGGGTACAACAGGCTCTGTAGCCTGTCTTTTCTGTCACCGTAGATTGGCTGAGATCCTACTGGGGTGTCTTGGGGAGGTGTTGACAGACAGCCATACTCTAATTATCCCCCCATAGTAACTGGAGTAGGTTGTAACGTTGCTTCCATGAGCAGCACATCAGATGATGAAGTTGCATGGTACTCTCTAGAAGGAATGCCTCAATTACTTAAAGCACAATGCAGAGGGGCTCCAGTGCTGAGCAAACCCTCAGTGCCAACTTGTCACTTAGCAACCCAGGCAGCTCACAGCTCAGAATAGCCCATGTGAGAGAAGCAGGACTGAGCAGCGAGCTGTGACTCTTCTTAAAAGGAGAGGGGGAAATATATAGTGTGACTAAAGGCAGACAGGTAAAAATATCTCCTTCCAGAGTGCTGACAGCCCCATAACAATTTTTTTAAGCACAGCATCTTAGTAATTAACCCTGGAGCAGGGTGGGGGGAAGAGATGTCTGCTCTTACCCTGCATCCAGAGTACCTCACCCTGGAGACAGAAAAAAAGGGCTCTTCTGGAAGCTGATGTCAGCCCCTCTGAGGACCCCACCTCTCGTTCTGACGTATCTCTTGCCCAAGAAGGTTCTAGCAGGTCACGCAAGGGACAAATGCAACCTGGGATGCTGAGTAGAGAAGCCATCATCTTTGCGGAAACAGGCAGCCAGCCCTACTACACACTCTACGGTGCCTGCCCAGCCCCTTGGGGTGACCAACTCTGCTACCTGGAGTCTGTGGCCCCAGAAGAACACTGTGACCCAGCCATTCTGAAGAAAAGCCTTTACACTGAGACAGGTGAAAATGTCCATCTGTGGGGCATTGGAGAATGTCAACTCCTGGGCTTTAAGGGCAAGGTCCAGTTCAAGAATACCTGGTTGGCAAGGAGAAAATGCAGCTCGATTCCCTTCTCTCAGAGAATGCTTTGAAGGTTTCCTGACTTCCACGTGACAGGTAATTGTGCCCCTCCCCCACCCAACAGGTTTTCTAATTGCATCAGAGCCTCTGGACTTCCACAGAGTCTGGAACAGATCAGACTGTTTTAGAGGCACAAGTTGTCCTCCAAATTATGCTTAATTGTTTTGTCCAAATCTCTGACAGTCACTGGGGAGAAGCTGTTTGGGACAGGGCCTTCATGGCTTGGTGGCTGTTCTTGGTATTTCCCAGGACATATCTCTCTTTTTCACTCCCACCCAAGTGTCACAAAATCCCACCATGCTCAGCTCTGTCCTGTCCCCTCTCGTCCTGCTCTGCTTCAGGCCTTCTGTTTAGCTATCCACCCATAGCAGGAAACCCACTCACTTCACCTGGCCATCCTACGTGCTGCAAGGTATGTACAGGTACCTGCTGGAAACACCATGTCATCCACTCACTCTGCCTCCTGAAGGAGCCTACGGCCCTTCCCAGCACATTTGACTCCTTCCATGTCCATGGCAAGGTTAGCTTCCATTTCCTGCTAAATCCTCTCACAAACCCTCCTCCATCCTCTGCCCCCAGAAGCCTTCTAGGTCCACCTCCTCACCTCACCTCAGTGACACCTTCGGCAATTCTCTGCGTGAGCACAATCATCTCCGTCCCCTGCCTTTCTCAGCAGACTCCATGAGATTAGCTTTTGCTTCCAACATTTGGCTGTCTGGTACAGTCAACTCTTTGCACGCATGATTTATTTTCCAAACAGGAAGGTCTTTGAAGACAAGAACCAAGGTTGTCAGCTTTACACACCCTTTACTGCTCCTTGCTAAACCAATACCTGGCAACAGGTTATCCTACAAATGTCTGTGGGTAAAACATGGTATTCACACATGTTCTGGGGTCCCTGTCTGCCATTTTGCTCCCCACCACCCGCCTGAGAACAACTTTGTTCCCATGTTGAAATCCCAATTGCTGCTTTTAAAACAAAGAGGCAGGGTGACGTGGAACAGAGCTGACCGAGGAGCACTGAAGCCTACCAGAAGCCTGTGGGCCCAGCCAGGGCTTTAATCAAGAGCAGCTCTCAGCACATGTGGGGAGGATCCAGCAAGTAGAAGCCAGCTTTATGCTCCGTATTCATCTGTAAAGTGGGGAACATCACTTCACTACCCACTGCATGTGTCTACCACATGGGTGGAAGGATAAAGCTCACTGGGAAGCCAAATACACAGGGTGGGATTTTTCTGACTCCATTTCATAGATTGTCTGGTCTGTGTTTTGTCTCCCATTTTATGAGGCCAAATTCTGGTATCTAACATACATATTAGATACCAGATATATAATTCCCAATAAATATGATATGAATCAACTGAATGAGCGTAGGCATAAAGATTTTCAATGCCCCAAGTTATCTACAATCTATTTCTATGTCTATTTTCTAGCTTCAAAAATTTTTCCATTTTCTGATACAATATTTGGATCCAAAGAGCATGTCATGCTCCAAGGACACCCCAGGTGACTGTTTTGTTTTTAATTTTTTTAAATTTATTTTTATGTGAGACACAGAGAAAGGGAGAAAGAAAGAGAATATGCATGCCAGGGCCTCCAGCCACTGCAAACGAATTCCAGATGCATGCTCCACCTTGTGCATCTAGCTTACGTGGGACCTAGAGAATCAAACCTGGGTCCTTAGACTTCACAGGCAAGTGCCTTAACCTCTAATCCAGCTTGCCCAGTGACTGTTTAAACTCTAGAGTACAACAAGAAGGTTGGCCACCATCCAGTGGCCCTTCCCTCCTCCAGTATTCCAGGGAGGTCCCTGTAGCCTCCAAAACATTAAAGGCTATTGCCAAGGCCCTTGGTTTCCCTTGAGAAACAGATGGTAAGACCCTATTGCTGAAGACCTCACTTGCCTGAGTGGCAAGATCACTGAGAAAGCAAGCTGGTGCTGAACAGAAAACCAGCCAACTAAAAGCTGGAAAAAGCTTCACTGCATGCAGCCATATGGGAGACAAAAATCATAGGCAGTGAAAACAGTGGACATTGGAAACCTCAAATTTGGCAAGACAGGCCCAATGACAGAACAGGTGCAATAGTGGCATGTCTGCTCTTGGGAAACCAACTGCTCCCTAATTGGACAAAAGGTCCACTCTATGGGAGGGAATACATACCTGGTACTGAAAAAACTAATCAAAATCTATGGCAGGGGAGGTCATGAGCCTTAGGGGTATAAAGCCTGCTCTTGTCTGGCTAAATGTATATATTATTCCCACCAAACTGCCCTGAAAGCACTACACTTAATGTTCATATTCACATATTAATGCTACTCTCACTTCTGGTTAGAGCAGCTTCTCTGTTTAGATGGAGATGACCACTGGGATGACCCAAAAAGCAACACAGTGCTGAGAAGAAGGGATGGAGGAGTGTCCAGCACTGAAACATCTCTGTCACACCTTCCAAGGCTCAGGGTCCATTGTGGAACAGGGGGTGGAAAGAATGTAAGAGCCAAAGGAAGGATATGACTCTTTACAATGCAACTGTCCAGACAGAAATTGGCCTCGATATCCATGACCTTGCAGTGCCTAGCAAGACCTTCACAAGACCCTCATAATAGGAGAAAAAGATGATGACATCAAATTAAAAGAGAGACTAATGGAGAGAGGGAGGGGATATGATGGAAAGTGGAGCTCTGAAGGGGAATGGGGGAGGGGAGAAATATGGTTTATTGTCTGTAAGTACAGAAGTTGTCAATTAAAAAAAAAAGAAAAAAAAAATGATCCAGTATTTGTGTTTCATCTTCCCCCTTTTTAGACAGAAGTAAATGTGGATGGGCACTGCCTGGCATAGTGCATGCTAAAGAACAGAGGGGGGGGGGATGGTTTCCAACAAGTGAGGCCAAGGAGCCAATGGTACCATCTACGGACACCTCTCTCATCACCTTCCCTTCATATTTCCCAAGTGCAAGTGTTCTCTATTTGCAGTTAATATTTTCTTTTGTTTTGTTTTTGTTTTTCATTGTTTTGCAAGGTAGGGTCTAGCTCTAGCCTAGGCTGACCTGGAATTCACTATGTAGTCTCAGGCTGGCCTTGAACTTACTGTGATCCTCCTACTTCTGCTTCTTGAGTGCTGGGATTAAAGGCATGTGCCACCATACCTGGCTAATATTTTGTTTTCTTGTTCAAGAAGGGAAAGAAGCAGAAAAGGAGGCAGATGGTCCAGAGAGGGAGGAACTGGCACTGGAAAATGTGGATGTGGCCAGTGCAAACAGGATCGTTTGGTTCCATCTTACCACCTCCTCATGTGGGGGATCACATGCTCAGTACTTAAGAAAGACAGCACAGTGTTCCACCCCCACTGGCCCCAGTAGCATTATGCCTGAGAGATCTAATAGGGACTTTCTGAAGGTACAGCAGTGTGTAGTAATGACAGCAATGACAACAGCAGCAGACAGGCCACACTGCTCAGGCATCATCTCTCTGGCAGCCACTGTGTTGATGGCCCCACAGCCACTGTCTCCTTTAACCCTTCCACAATTATCATAGGGAAGTGAACAGCAATATTCCCATTTGACAAATGAAGAAATTCAGGCTCCCAGGGATTCAATGGTTATATTTCACTGAATTCAAGATCTCTTTTGATAAAGGAACTAACTTGATCTTACAAGAAGAAAGGGTCATGGAAGCAGATCACCCTGCCACAGACCAGCTGCCATTATTAAATGGTCATTGACTGCACAGTTTTGAGATATGGTAATGAACAAAAACCCATTAGTTTGGAACGGAAAGAGTAAGGCAACTTGTCCATGGGCACAAGGTCAAAAAGTAGAGGCTGCTGGATCTGCACTGCTATGGCCTGACTTTGGTGCCTGACTCCTAACCTTGCTGTGATTGTAGGAACATCATGGGGTTTAGAGCCAGAAAAACCTGACCCTGAACCTATGTCATCTACCAGTAAGTCTCTGGGAAAGTGTACAACTTCTCTTGGTTTCCGTTTCTGGACTGGAAATGATGTGAAGGTTTCTAACTCACAAGCGTAAAACACCATAACAGAGGGCTGTGCTCAAATGAGGCCAGGCCCTCCATAAGCCAGCTTCCCCCTTCAGGTGATAAAATGCAGGAACTAGGCACAGCCAGGGATATCTCATGATGCCCTAAAATAGATATGGAACAGGCACGTAGGAGCTCACTGACTCAGTGGGCCAGATGAGGATGTGGCTACTCAGTACTCCCAATGGCCCTTCACTGCCTTTCTGAGCTCAAGGGGGAATGGAGCCTACAAACTCACTCAACGAGGTGGGGAACCGGGAGGGAAGGCAAGAGATGACAGTGACCTGGATCGGACCATTGGATGAGGCATAAGATTTGAAGAGAGAGGGAAACAGGAACCCGAAGTGTTGAAGGGCTAACGCCAAGGCCCAGTCAGTCAGAGGGCCCGTGTGTATCCCAACGGTAAGAAAGGAAAGTAAAAAAAAATAGATGTGATCACAAAAGTCCAGGAGCAATGAGTAAAAGTCTGCTCCCTTCTTTTCTTATCTCTAAGGGCTCAAGATGATGAGACATCGGTCCCCAAAGCAACTTTCCAAAGCCTCTAACCTGGATTTTCTTTTTTTTTTTAAAATATATTTTATGTATTTATTTGACAGAAAGAGACAGAGAGAAAATGGGTGCACCATGGCCTCTAGCCACTGCAAACGAACTCCAGATGCATGTGCCCCTTGTGCATCTGGCTTACATGGGTCCTGTAGAATCGAACCAGGATCCTTTGGCTTTGCAGGCAAACACCTTAACTGCTAAGCCATCTCTCCAGCCCCTGTGTTTTCTTAAAGTCATTATTTTCTCTTATCTCAGAGAGACACAGGGAGGACCAAGGGTGTCCAATTACCTGAGGTTCCCGACAGACTGCTGAAGAACACTTGAAGCAATGGTGATCAGAAACCCTTAATTACAGCCCCTCCCCATGAGCTCTCTCTCCTGAGAACCAGATGGGTTGTGTCTCTTTCTTCAGCAGCCCTCTGAGCAGCTTTGTGGAGGGCTGGGTGGGAAAACATTCCTACTAGGAACAAGCCACAGGAAATGCCTACTAGGCTTCCAGATGCTTCGTATCCTCACAACAACATGAGATCAAATGCAATCAGCATTTGAGGGATGAAGAAGCCCAGGCTAAGAGAATCTAACTGTCCTCAGAATCTGACTCTCCTGTGCAGGATGCAAGGTGCAAGGCTAAACAGCCGTGAAGTACAAGAGCGTGGCCCCCCAAGCTCTGTAGCCCATACTCCTCCTGAGTTCCATTTTTGGCACCAATTTCTGAGTGCATCCCCAGTATATGTACACAGAGAAGACAACATTGGTCTGGAACACTGGAGTAAATGGAAGAGGCTCCACTATGCTGGACTGTCTCTAGCTACTCTAACAGATACAGGCATCATGGTTTCTGGGCTACATGCTCACCCCTCTGGCACTGGTTAGGAATTTCTGCAGGTTGTCATGCTGCCTTGCAAAATGAGGCACCTGAATCTTATTCAACAAACCAGCAGTGGAACATGGTCATCTCCGTCTGCTTCTCCCTGAGGTCAGGAGCTTCCCGCCTCATGCTGGGTGCTTCTCCAAAACTAATAGAATAAGCAATTTGGGGCACTGGTCAAGCAGACGAGCTCCCAAATTACTGAGGCAGATGGCCTGAGTGGCATGGCAGGACCGTGGACAGCGCCAATGGGCCATTCTGAGAGCAAACGTGGTGGCTCAGTGTGGGAACATCTGCTCTCTCCTTCCCTTAGATCCCAAGAGAAAAGAAGGTCTGTGTCTTCACGGAACTGTCACCTAGAAGCACCTGCTGGAACCTCCCCACAGGGTGACATCACATCTTTTGCAAGGTAGCTTTAGTGAACACGGCTTCTGTTCTTTCTGTGTGTGCAGCTTGTGTGGGATTTAAAACCGCAGGGGTCCAGGAGTCTTATAAAAAGAAAAAAAGGCAGCTTGGGGCAGTCAGGGGCTTGGGATTTGGACCAATGAATTCTATTTACAAACAAAAGAATGGGTGGAAAATTAGTGGTGCATTAGAAATTCTAATTAAACCAATAATTAGAAATGATGTAGAGTGAGTCAATTTGGTCTCTGCAGATGAACTGCTCTGAAAGGCAGTGGGACAGCTCAGTGGGACAGTACCACTGATAAAATGATCCCAGAGCCTGGATTTGGGGCTCTTCTAGCTCTTGGTGTGCCTTACTCCATTTCGACCAGGGCTACAGGAAGAACAGAGCTTTGCCTCTGAACTCTGGAGCTGTGGACTCAAGAGCCCAAGACTCACTGCACTCAGACTCATTCTCCAACAGAACAGACCATCTCTTGAAATGAGAGTACTTCAGTACAATAATTCATATTACCTCGGAGCTTATGTTCTCATATGTGAAGTTTTTGTGTATGGTAAATAACTAATTATGTGTTTTATGATAACTAGATTTACTCATAGATGAATATCTTAAGAAAAAAATAAGTTACTTATGGAAGGAGGGGAAAAAAAAGAATTATCAACAGATAGCATCTCCACAAAATGGCTGCCAGGAAGCAAGGGTTTCTGGGTAGTCTTCTCTGTCTTCTGGGGGCAGGGGAACGTTAGTGCTTGCATTCTAGTTTCTGTCCTTACAGGAACTTCCCCAAGGAGGTCTCAGGTGCTTTGGAGATGGCAGGCTGGCTAGGAAAACATGGTCCTGTTCCTCTTTGGATGGTGACTTCTCAGAGAGGGAAGCATCAGACAGGCAGGAGAAACCAGATCTCAAGTTTCCCAGAACAGTCAAAGATACAAATGACAGAGTCCTAGGGGTGAGGGGTGGGGCTTGTCCATAGGATATGGCCAGGAAGCAAGCAGTGGCTCTCTGAACAGGGCCTGCCAGCAGCTGCTGTCAAATAACCGTGGTGTGCAGGCAGTTTTGTTCTGGGGTCTGGGGCCTCATCAGAAACTGCTGCAGGTCCTCTGGCACACATTGTCCAGCAGAGAAACCTGACACACCAGAGCTCCCATCAGCGCCTGGCTGTCCTTGATTCTGCAGATGCAGAGATTCTCAGAACAGCATCTGACCTGCTCTGCCCCTTCACTCCCTGCTCCACACATCAGCCCCACATGGACTCACTTTAAGTGAAGTCAAGGTGATAAAGGGCAGAGACAGAACAATAAAGACAGAGCCTGGGATCTTTTCTTAGATTCCAACCCATCTGGTACCAAATCCCTTATTCCCAAACCTTGGAGGTTTGGGTCTGTTTATTTTCTACCAGTTTCCCATCGGTTGAGGCCTACTTCCTCCTTTCTCTGGGCACTCAGGTTTTGACAACTGTATTTGGATAAATGCCTAGATTGTCAGCCACATTTATTAAGAACTCATTATAGAAACATATCATATAGTGATTGAGAGCAGGGAATTCGAAGTATGGCAGAACTGAGTACCAATTCTCAAGTTGCCACTCACTGCCTGAGTGAGCTTGCGCAAACTGGTTAATGACTCTGAACCTCAAATTCCACATCTATAAACTACAGATAGTAACATCTATCTCCTGGATTATACTGATGATTAAACAAGATGGTCTGTAAGTGAAGTACTTAACACAGAACAAAGACCTCAATAAAAAACATACTGGACATTATCACTGTATTCCAAGCAGGGCATGCATAAGCTGCTGGAATCCAGAACTGCACTTGCCCCTGCTAAAAGCATATACAGGGATCACGTGTGGTGGTGCAGGATTGTAATTCCAGCACTTGGGAGGTAGAGTCAGGATGATCAGATGTTCATGTCATCCTCAATTTGGGCTACATACGACCCTAGCTCAAAAAAGTCAAAATTAGTAAGAGGGAGGAAGGAAGGAGGAGCGGGAGGGCACGAACATGGGTCTTTCCCTCAAAGCACTGCCCTACTTGGGTCTGGGGCAGCATGCTATAGACTGCTGTGGAGCTCCAGCAGTCTAGGACAGTTATTCTGGGGAGGTTGACATAGTGGCTGAAACGTCAGTATATTTCCACCCCATTCTGGTGCTCAGACATTGGGCTCTGAGGATTTCTTGTAGCCCAGCCTGGAAGCAAGTGATAAGTCAGAATTTACCTAGGGAAAAAAAGCTCCAATCCACCTTCCCTTTAAACTCTTCTTATCTTAGCAGTTTTAAAGGGATTAATAATGAATTTTCCTGCTACAGCAAAACTGGATGGGAGAATGGGGTGAGGAGGCTGGTGCACTGGCAGAGGAGGCTACTGCTCCAGAAGACAGAATCTCTGTCTTCATCATCCATATAATGTGCTCCAAAATCCATAGGGAAGGCACTGGCTCCAAGGTGAATGGCAAACACACACACATGCACACGCAGGCATGCGCATGCACACACATATGCACACAGCCTCTTCTAATAGTAGACCAGAGTCCCCTGGGTCAGCCTGGACTTTTTCTTGCTGCATTGGGGGTGGGTCCTCACTCTTCACTCCTCATTCACAGTTGAGCTGCACATATCTTAGCTCAGCTCCTGGTCTAGACACATTAGGGGGGGGGAGGGGAGAAAAACAGACCCAGGATTCCTCTGGGAAGTAGGAGGCCCACTCTTCTCTTTCCTCTCTAGGAAAAGCCAGCCTAACTCTCCTGAGCATTTCCCTTGCAGCTTCCAATTCCATTATTGATAGGCCAGGTGGGGAGGAACATGGCAAGATCTGTTCAGAGAGAATGGATCTCTGAGATCTACTTAGCAGGTTTCACAGCTTAGGACCAGGCCATGGTCATGAGCAAGCCCAAGGAGCTGAGCCCTGTGCTGGAGTCTCCTGGAGCTACTGCAGGTGGCCAAGGGCACCAGCCCAGATCTTGTTCAGATTTCCCTATGCAGGGGAGACTTGAGAGCTGGATCAAGGTCCATCTGAAGCTGTTTTGTCTTCTTTTTTAAAAAAATATTGTTTATTTATTTGACAGAGAAAGAGGGAGAGAGGGAGAGAGAATGGGCACACCAGGGCCTCCAGCCACTGCAAACAAACTCCAGATGCATGCGCCCTCTTGTGCGTCTGGCTAACATGGGTCCTGGGGAAACAAACCTAAGTCCTCTGGCTTTGCAGGCAAACGCCTTAACTGCTAAGCCATCCCTCCAGCCCTGTCTTCTTCTTCTTCTTTATTTATTTTATTTATTTATTTGAGAGAAAGAAAGAAGCAGAGAGAGGGGGAGGAAGACAGAGAGGGTGAATGAGTGTGCCAGGGCCTATAGCCACAGACTCCAGATGCATGCGCCACTTTGTACATCTGGCTTACGTGGGTCCTGGGGGATTGAACCTGGGTCCTTAGGCTTCACAGGCAAGTGCCTTAACCACTAAGCTATCTTTCCAGCTTGTATGTCTTCTTCTTAATCACAGGGACTGCCTTGCCACCTTCACTTGCCTCCACATTCCACCTTAGGCTCAAGAGTAGGGCAGCAAGAAAGAACTGCTTCTGGTTAAGACCTATAGGGAAGGGGAAGGAACTAACATCTGATGGGCACCTGCTATGTGTCCAGCACTGGTCACAAAATAAGCAAATGGAAACAGTGCCAAAGGCATCCCTCCTTAACAACCAAGGAAAGACATTCCAGAGGTGCAGCGACTTGCACAAGGTCACCCTACTGGTATGTGGCAGAGAACTGAACCCACGCTGTGACCACGCACACAAGGCCTCCCTCCCGAATCCCTTTCAACATGCCCTGCTACCTTCAACCCCAGGGTCAGATCTCTAAGGCCCTTGCTTAATGGCCAGGCAACCTGATCTCTACTCTGAGGACTTGTCTACCACTGGCCAGTGGGCCTAAAACTCTTGGAGGTTCAGGCCATTCTTGTTCATGAGTCTTGCTGAAGGAGAACTCCACTGAACTCACAAACAGCTGACACACGACTCTGTGTGTGACTCAGGCCAAGCAAACTCCAATCAAAGCTGGTAGGCACGATTTGCCTCCTGCATTGAGTCACCCTCTGGGCTGATCTTCAGAAATTCACTGAAACTCAACCACCTACTTAGCCACAGCTGCTCCATTAGAGAAAAGGCTGGCAGAGGATCTCCATCCTCTGATGGCCTCACAGATAGGCCATGGCCAAGGACAACAAGGTGTGACCTCAAAGCCCTTCCTGCCCAGGAGGCAGACCCACCTCACTGAACATAGGATAATGTGACACACAAGAAACCCCACTGTCACCTCCACACAGTCTCACACCTGGCAAAGCCTGACAGACACTAAAGTTTTGGTGAGATTTTTGTGGAGCCATTCTGAGATTTCCTCAGTCCCTGGAAGTTCCTGTTAACAGGGGCAGTTCAAAAGAATCTTCCTTCTCCGCCTCACTTCTGCACCATGCCAACCCAACCCGTCTGCCTCTTATTCACAACTGAACTGCCCGCCCCCCCCCCCCCCCCCGCGCAGCAGCTCTGGTTAGAAATTTCCTAACTCACATGACCCGCTAAAATATTTCTAGTGGTAGGTAAAAAAATTACATATATACATATATATAATTTCTAAAGGGAGGGAGAGAAAAAAATCAAAGTGAAGGAATAAAACCCATTTAACAGTGACTGGGTCTGGTGAGTCGCCTCAGGACTTCTGAACTTGGACCTCTGGGTCTATTTGGGCTTTAAAAGGAAACATCAGGCTTTCTTCCAAGGCGGCCGCGCCCCAGGGGGAACAGCCTTCTCTGGTGTACTGTGAGCCTTGCTTCAGTTCGTACAGGTATAAATGCAGCAAAGGCCTTGCTCCCAGACAGTCGCCCCTCTAGATCCAGGCCCCCAATGCACATTTCCTATCTCTGCCTGTTCCCAGATGCGCTTCCCTGGAGGGAGGAAGGGTTCCTCCAATCTACGTCCAAATTAGGGCAAGGACCAACCCCAAGTCTGGGAATTAAATATTCATCTCCGGCGAGAACGTTCTGCTTGTCTCGCCAATGTTACTGTCAAGGTCACCGGGCCTGAGGCCGAGTGGCCAGGGCTGGGGTCGCCAGCCTACAGAAATCTGTCGCGGAGCTGCGCCCTGGGCGCGTTCAAGGTGGAGGGACCTGGATGGTCTGGCCTCCTCCCAGGTCCTCTGGTGCTTGCTTCTGCAGCTCTGCCCAGTTACCTCCGGAGTTCTGGGGCCCTCCGGAGGAGCTCCAGATGCCCATGTCTAACCCTTACGGGGAGCTGCCGCCTGGCACCCCTGGAGTGCCGCACCATCACCACCCCGGGGGCCCCGTCGCCAGGCAACAGAAGCTGGAGCGGCGGGAGGAGCCCCGCGCCCGCGCAGGGTCGGGCGGACACCGAGAAGCACCGCCTCGCACGCACCTCGGTCCTTGGGCCTCCGGGGCTGGGGCGGGGCCGGGAGCAGGCAAAGTTGCGGTGGCCGGCCGGGTGGAGCCTGGCGGCGACTCACCTGTCCCTCGTGGGCCGTCGCACGGGACTCGGCCCCTAAACTCCGGCCGAGTAGCTGCTGTCCCCGACGGGTGGCAGGTGCACAGTCCCTCCCACTGGCAGCTTAAGTCTGGCGGCGACAGGCCTCGGGTGGGGGCTGGCACGGGGGAGGGGGAGTTCCCGGAGCCGCGCGCTGGCGCACGAGACTTGCTCCCTAGCAGCCAGTCCCGACCCGTCCCGGTCCCGGCCCGCTGCACACTCGGGGCTCTAGGGCGCGGCCCGGGTCCGGAGGCTCAGGAAGGGAGCGCGTGGGGCTGCGAAGGCCCGGGCCCAGTGCCGCCCTCCCCGCGCCCTGGCCGCGCCGGCTCTGCGGAGCGGAACGGAGCTGGGCGGAGCGCGGCGCGCACTGCTCGTTCCCTCGCTTTCCGAAAGGCCACCCTGGCGGCGGGGCGCCGTGACGCAGGCTTGACTCACGCGCGGGCCCGCGTCAATGCGAGGCTTTCGGGTCGCGAGCGAGGCTCTTGATGGCAGACGCAGGCAGAGGGTGGGCGGGGAGCAGGGGAGGTGGGTGCCTGCCGGGTGTATCCTCCTGAGTTCCCCAGGTCAAGGCTCCCAGACCCAGGGGGCTCTCTTACCAGGGCTTCTGCACTCGGAGAGAAATAAGGGACTCCCCAATGGCCAAAGGCCTTCGTGAGCCTGGGACCTCAGACTGGCCTCTTTTCGACCCCACCCCCATGAGCCCATTCCCACTCAGACTGGTAATTCTCTCTGCCCCGGACCTGTCCACCTCCATATTCGTATTCCCTGCTTGTGGGGTTGCCTTTCCCTCCACTCACCTTCTATCCTTCCACTCTGCAAGGCAAGCTCCTACAACCACGCAACATCAAAGAGCCCCTCAGATGAGTAAGACAGGGGCAGTGAGGGAGAGGGAACTTGCGGATGTGGGCCAGGTACTAGGGGATGTTAGCCTCAAAGGATGGGCTGGCCAAAAAAAAAAGTGTGGGGGGGGGGAGACCCTTGCGAAGGGCTCCCAGGGCTCAAATGCAAAAGTGAAGAAGGTGTGCAGAGGGAGGGATGGTTTTGTCTGAGCTGGGGCAGAGCTGTGGACTGTTTGCAGAGTCTGGAGCGAATTATCTCGCTCTGGGTGGGTGGGTAGGGGGGGACTTGGGCAGCCTAGGCAGGTGTTTGTGCAGAATGAAGGGGGTGAAGTCTCAGTTATCCTAACGAAGGCGGTAAGGGTCGTTAGCAAGAACTCTGAAGGGGATAACATTCCATCCTTGCAGTCTCACAAACTAGCACCTACCTTGATTTCCTGGATGCTCAAAGAAGACATGACTCCAGGACCAGAAAGAAAAAAAAAAAGTTTTATTACTTTTGGCACAACATATTTAATGCATTTTACGTTTAGATCAGGTTTTCTTGATCTTCAAGTCTCCGTGAGACGGTGATAGGACTAGGCATTGGTGATGTAACACATGCCGATGAACCTTGAGCTTAGGAAATCCCTATGTTTTATAATGGGCTGCAAGAAAACACTGCCCATCGTTTGCCCCAGACAGAATCTTTATGATACTGGGCAACAAGCAAAACTGCCCTCCACTAGAGGGAGTCACTATCTTCATCTCATAAGGCAGTTTGCTAGGCAAACATCTTCCAAACCAGTTCTGGGTCAAAAAGCCATCAGTGCCTCTGCCTATAAGACCAGGAAATAAAAGGTATCCATTGAGAATTCTCTCTCCCAATAGACGTTTCTTTCAGTCAACAAGTATTTAGCAAGCCTGGTGTTTGGCTGACAGTGTTTTAGCTCTGAAGATAGAACGCATGCACATACATACCAAGACAGATCGGGAGCACTGTCCTTATGGACCTTGCCTTCTGAGGGACCTAGCCAGGGAACTCAAGTGGAGTAGAGGTGTGTGGAAGGAGGTAGCAACGTGATGCAGACGTTATGACAGAGGTGAGCAAATACAGCGTCCCAACTGGCATGCTGTGGGGAGGTGAGAGGAAAGAAAGACTCAGACAGAAGTGGTTTTAAGACAAAGGAGGTTGGAGGTGGTGTGGTGATGGAAAAGGACTTGGGAACCTGACAGACCTAGGTCTCATCCATACTACCATTATCTAGAAACCTCCAGTAAGTTCTGTAACTTGCCTGAGCCTCGGTTTCCTCATCTGTGAAATGACACAAACTGTAAAACAATACATACTCCATGTAGTGGTTACAAGTAATGTTCGTGAGATATGATTATTTTAAATATCTGGGATCATATCTGATATCACATCTGTTTGATAAATGACCATTTTTAGTGATGTTTTTAGATTATTATATGGTAGCTAACCGAGACAGAGGATACAGAGAGAGGAGCAGATTTGGGAAAGAAGGTAAGAGAGACCATGGATTTGGGCTGTATCGAGAACAAAGTACCCATGAGGCATGATGAACTTTGTGTCTCATTCACCTTCAGATAAGTCCGATCTTTTTAACTATTTATTATTATGATTATTATTTTCAGAGAGGGGGAAGAATTGGTGCACCAGGGTCTCCAGCCACTGTAGTAGAACTCCAGACCTGTGTGCCATCTTGTGCACATGAGCAATATTGTGTGCTTGTGTCACATGGTGTGTCTGGCTTACGTGGGACCTGGAGAGTGAAACATGAGTCTTTAGGCTTCACAAGCAAACACCTTAACTGCTAAGCCATCTCTCCAGCCCCAAGTCCAATCTTGAATGAGCTCAATACCCTGTTTCTTGGTGCAGAGTTATTGGGGGGGGGGCGGGAAACAGTATGAATCCATCTCCCTTTACCTTCTATCCTTGAGTGGGCTCCACGTGTTTCTGATGCTTCCCCATGGCCATATGTTCTACTTACTTCCTCGCTCCCATCAAGGCCATTCCACCTCTCTCTACTCTCCTTAAAGAGCCTTCTATCTACCCCGTCCCCACCTCCTTGTTCTCTTAGGAACTCCTTACTCCAACCAGAAGCTCCCTGAGTTTTCCACTGAGAAGTGTTACCCATGACTGCCTGAACTTTGGCATTGTCCTCCTCTTTCCAAGTCCTGAGCACAGGGGAACCTCTCCTTTTGTTCAGTCCCCCACCTGGCCTCAGGCCCTACAGCACACTTTCTTGAGAGCCATGGTCACCATTAACTGTCTCAGTTTCTTCTGGCTCATAAACCTCCCCTTTGCCACTGATCCCTCTCAGCAACTTTGAAGCGTGTTCAGATTTCTCCTTTGAAAGTCACTGCTGCACCCTCTCCTGTTGTTCCCCATTCTCTGCCTCCATTTCCTGGCCTTCCTTTCGCTGCTTATCCCACTTTGACCTACTGTGCCAAGATAGATCTAAGATCTCTAATGATCTCTTTGTCACCAAATTCACAGGACGTTTCCCAGTCCTCATCTTCCTGGCCCCTCTGTCATGCTTTCTTAGACATCATCTCCCTCCTTCTAACACCCTTTTCCTTCCCCAATTCCTAATTTCCCTCTTGCCTGCTGGTCACTCCTCATAGTTCCCCTGCTGATCGTCACATACTGGGCTTCTTGGAGTCCTGTCCCTTTGTCACTCTAGATTCTATCTCAAAGCTATCTCCTCTACAAATGTCATCCTTCATTCAATCTTCTGAGGTTCATACTCAACCAATTTTTCCACCTTTCAAGCTCAGCTCTCAGAATCACCTCAATATTCAAAGACCCTGAAAAGCTTTCAACATTTTCCTTCCCATTCCACCTCCAGTGTTCACTGCCAAAACCCAAACATTTACCCGAGAGCACCCCCCAACTCCTGCTTACCCCTTCATGAGATCCATCACTAAATCCTGGAGGCTTAACTACTAACTGCCTCTAGGATTTGGCCACTTCTCTTTAATTCTGTTGTCACAACCCTACTGCACATTACCAACGTCCATCTCCTGGACTCTCATAATCTCTTCCTAACTCAAATTCCAACTCAACCCTTTTTCTCCACATAGCAGCCAGAAGGATCTTTTAGAAGTGAGAAGATAATCATCCCCTTTTCAAGCCCACAGTGTTTTATACACGTCTTTGCACGTGTCTCGGGGCCCTTCCTCATCTCCAGCCTCATCTATCACTCCTCCCTTCCATGGCTTTCCTTCAACCCACTGACTCCGCCAGCATCCTCGCAGCTCTTCCCACTCTCCCACGCCTTCCTGGCGCAGGCTTCAGCCCATCTGCCCTCTCTGCCAGAAATCTGTTAGCCCCTCCTCCATCTCTTCCATTGCTTCCTGTCCGTTCACCCAACAGAATCCTTCCTTCTCTGTCTTCTGACAGTAGAGAAAAAAATAGGCCAGCCTCCCAGGTGGTCATTTCTTCATCTTTGTAGTCCTTGTCACAGTTTAAGCACTTAATGGTGTGACTGGATACTTTGGAATGGCTTCTCTGATTCGGATTGAAGTTCTACAAAGGCAGAGACTATGTCTATCCTCAACACCCTCCACAAATACATACTGAAAGTGTGTGTGTGTGTGTGTGTGTGTGTGTGTGTGTGTGTGTGTGTGTGTGAAGGTGTGGGGCTGGAGAGGTGGCTTAGTGATTAAGGCTCTTGCCTGCAAAGCCTAAGGACGCAGGTTTGAGTCTCCAGGTCCCACGCATGCATCTGGAGTTTGTTTGGATTGGCTAGAGGCCTTGGTGTGCCCATTCTCTCTCTCTCTCTCTCTCTTTTCTCCCTTTCTCTCTGTCCCAAGTAAAAAAAATTAAAAATTTTTTAAAGGTGTGGCTAGAAATATGAGTATCAAACCAAGAGCAGAGGCTAGAGAGAGACTTAGAAGTCATGGCCATAGAAAGCATTGCTGAGGCAGTGGGGAAAGGTGAGGCCCTCCCAAGCAAGATAGCCGGAGACAGTCAGGAGAGAGCATTGGTGGAAGGGCTTACTTCTAAGACTGGAGTAAAGAAGGCCAGGAAAAAAAGACAGATGAAGCAGTCAAGAGGTGGGAGGACTATGTGTGTCACAGAAGTTTCAGAAGGGAAAGGCAGTCCACAATGTCAGAATCTTTGGTGATGTCAAAGAGAGGAATTCCTGTTGTCAGCATTCTTGAGGTGACAAGAAGCCATAGTGAAGGTGAGAGGTGGACATAGGAAGTGGGTGTCCACCTCAAAGTCTTCCTATGAAGTCTGGCTCCTGATCACCAACTCTTCTGAGCATCCTGAAAAGAGTTTCTTCCATTGACGTGACCTATAGATCACAAAGAGTTATATTAAAATTGTGTGATGTAATATGACGAGGGCAGCCTGATCAGTATCACCCATCTTACTAACTGGAAGGCTTAGTGTGGTAAACTTACCTTCAAGGGATGTGGTGCGTCCATCGTGTGCTACAACGCTGATATGACCCCCTTGTTTGTTCCCAGAGACATAAGTACCAGAGTTTTCCCATTGTGGATGCCCTCAGTCATGTCCCCTGGTTTTTTTTTTTTTTTTTTTTTTTTTTTGCCAATGCTTTCTTCAAGAAATCAAGTCTGTGTCCCTTCATCATTGAACCTGGACTCTGTGACTGCTTAAACAAGAGAAGTAATATAATGCCTTTCTCTGGAGATAGGCCATAAGAAAATGATAGCTGCTGCCACTATCTGTATCCTGGAATCTTGCTCTAGAGCCTACTCCCATACTTCCAAGCAGCATGTAGAGAGACCCACATAGAGAGAAAGTGAGCACCCTCCCCAGCCCTCACCCCTGACCGAACTCTTGACCAAAGGCTAGCCCCAGCCTGCCAGCCAGGTGAAAGGATCATCCAGAAAGCAGATCCTTCTCACTCCAGCCACACCCTATTGCTAAGCCTGCATAGGGCACAGGCAACCATCCAGAGAAGCCATGCCCAGATGCCTGGCTCACTGAACCTGGAGCCAAGGGGCCAGTGCTCATGATCTCACCCCAATCTTTCTAGGCTTTAAACGTCCTACTCATTAAATAGGAGTAACAGGGCTAGAGAGATGGCTTAGTGGTTAAGGCACTTGTCCACAAAGCCTAAGGACCCATGTTCAACTCTCCTAATCCCATGTAAGCCAGACGCACAAAGGAGAGGCAAGTGCAAGGTTGCAGGTGCCCACTAGGTGGTGCAAGCATCTGGAGTTCAATTACAGTGGCTGAGGCCCTGGCTGACCAATTTTCTCTCTCTAAAAACTGAAATGGGGATAATAATGATGCTCCTCTTATAGGCTACTGAGATGTCAGTGAGATTTTCCCAAGGACCATGTTTATGATAGCAGCAGGCACTTAGTGAAGCCTCAATACATGTGAAAATGATGCTGTTTGGATGGTGGAGATGGAGATGGCAATGCCCTCAGGGCAGGGCCAGGGACTGGGAGGATGCTTTGTCATGATGAAACAGAACTTTGAGCAGGAGTGGCTCTCTGCCTGCACCTCAGGGTGTCCAGATCACCTGTACATGGTGGAAAGAGGAAAGGAATTTCTTCACAGCATAAAGTGACAGCTGTCCCTCCTCACCCGGTCATCAGGGGTTAATCTGGAGGAAAGCAGGCCTTTCTGCAGCTCTGTGTTATCTGCTCCTGTTGGCAGACAGTACTCTGGTTTTCAAACCCAAGTGTCCCATGTGGGAAAACCTACTGTCAGACTCTGTGCTCACCTAAGGCGAATACAATAAGCCAAGGGCAACGTGGAGGCAGCCAAGGAGTGACATCTGTTCTCTGCATAGGCTAGGACTGACTACAAGTCCCAAAGCTGCCCACGAGGTGAGAGGGCAATGCCGAACTCCATCCAGATAGAAAGGAAGGAAATGTTCCCCAAAGAAGAGAAAGGAAGACTTTTTAAAAAAAATATTTTATTGTTTATTTATTTGAGAGAGATACAGAAATAGGCAGGTAGAGAGAGAGAGAGAAAGAACGGGCATGCCAGGGCCTCCAGCCACTGCAAACAAACTCCAGATGTGTGCGCCACCTTGTGCATCTGGCTTACGTGGGTCCTGAGGAATCGAGCCTCGAACCGGGGTCCTTAGGCTTCACAGGCAAGTGCTTAACCACTAAGCCATCTCTCCAGCCAAGAGAAAGGAAGACTTTGTCAGCACCTGGGGCGTTGTGCTCAGTTCAACGCTTTCTCTGATAACTGTGTTTCTTAGGACATAGAATTGATTTCTCGCTCTCTCTCTCTCTCTCTCTCTCTCATTGCTACCTCCCAAGTGAACCTCTGAGATAAATAATCCCCGTAATCTCACCACCATGCTCTAAAACTTTCAATGGATTCCTATTATCTTTTGATATAAAGAAAGTAAATAAAAATGCAGAGTTTTAATTTTTATCAACTAAAATCTGGACAGTAGTGTGAAATGACTGATAAAAACAATGCTATCCAGCTTTCTGTTACTGTCACAAATACCTGAGATGATCAAATTATGCAGAGAAAATGTCAAGTTTTGCCCAGTTTTGGAGGCTTTAGTCCATAGTCAGTGACCCTCATTGCTTTGGGCCCATGGCAGCATGTCATGGTGGATACATGTGGTGGCAGAACCAGCATCATGAGGGCAAGAGAGGCAAGAATCCCCTTGGGCAGCATGTCCCAGTAATCTGAAGAGCTCCATCCAGACCCCATCTCAGTTTCCATCTCCATGCAATTGTGACAGCTGGAGAACAAGCCTTTAGGATAGTAGTTGGACTATGGAGTGGTTGACATTCCAGATCCAAACTAAAGTCGCTACTTAAGGTTGAACCACATCAGTAGAATTACGTGTTCAGATGAGGGGAGAGAAAGAAGAAGGCCACCTCGCTTCCTTTCTATGGGCCCACTCTGCAGAGAAATGAGAGTGAGCACGGGTGAGCTCATCAAGCAACTTACCTTGCCCTTGACTTCTCAGACAGTTCTGAGCAAGTGAATGATAAAGCTAGAAGAGGAGTCTGTCAGGCCAAAAATCTCCACTTGCACCCAGAGGTTGCACCCAAAGGTGATAAAGTCAATGAAAGTTTTAGGCTTAGATCGTGCAAGAGGCATTGTG